>JACXGK010011671.1:0-15611 GCA_016801125.1 Novumbra hubbsi
AGTGAGACAGCCAAGGACAGTGCGTGAGACAGCCAAGGACAGTTAGTGAGACTAAGAAAGTGGTAGACTTTTAAATAGATATGTTCGGTCTGTGTGTGTCGGGGGGGATTACATTCATTTTAGCGTTTGAGCCGTATGTTTGTGTATTCAGGCGAAGCCTGTTGGTGGACCATCCACCCAGCCTCCAAGCAGAGGTCAGAGGGAGAGAAGGTCAGAGTCGGCGATGACCTCATCCTGGTCAGTGTGTCATCGGAGCGTTACCTGGTGAGATGGTGTACCGGTTGGCAACGTGTTGGCTTGGATATGTTTTCACTTGCATTGCACTTTTCAGAAATCTTTCATCGACTTGTGTGGCAACTGGCCACCTTCAGCCAAGTGGAACATGGCTATCGGTTGGTTTGTGTTTAAAACCAGCCACTGGGGTTGGTTTCATTCGTCTCAACTGCGTTAGTTATGTAGGCCCTTCACTGTATATTCTTTGGAAAAACAATATTCAACATAGATCTGGTGTGATATATCTGGGAAAGAGAACAATTATTGCTCTGAGTGTTGCTTGTTGAACCATCTTTCGGTGTACAATATTTCATGCTCATTCTGTGATGTGGAATCAGACTTTGACAGCCACTGAACACAGAACACCTACCAACATGTGCACTCTGCAGCAACCAGCGTCTGCATCTCAATATAAACAGGTGCCATCCTTGTCGGTTAGGAGTCAAAAGATGAACAACAAACCTTTTGTCTGAGTCGCTAGACAAGTATTAAATTGTCCAATACTGCGTCATGCTCTGTCTACTGTGTAGTTTAGAGTTTTTTTGGTTTATTTGTCTTTGTGTGCACGGTGTGTGTGTGAATATGTGTGTACAATTCAGGTATTTTCTTATTTATAAAACCACCCCCTTCCTGTGTTTTATTTCCGGTCCTCCCAGCATCTGTCTTACGGTAACGGCAGCCTCCATGTGGACGCTGCCTTCCAGCAGACACTCTGGAGTGTGGCGACCGTGTGCTCTGGCAGCGAGGTGGCCCAAGGTGGGACACACACACACACACTGCTCCTAAGTAGCACAAGGGGAATCTCTGTCTCTGCCCCAGATCAAGACATTTCCAGGATCAATGGAGGCATGGATTTACATCCTCTTGCTCCCAGGCAGTTATTCAGGGTTGAGGCAGTTATACGTGATTGAGGCAGGTTAATCGGATAACACGTTCGAGGCAGGCTAACATGTTTGAGGTAGTCTTGCGGGCGAACGTTTCATTTACAAGACAGAGTTTCAGGCTAACAGGCTATTATGTACAACACAGGCCAACACCTGTGAGGCAGGCAACCATGCTAACGGTCTAATGTCTTTCTTAGAAGGCAGGCTAGCAGAGACAGGCTAACAGGCTAATGTGTCTCTCTTGAGGCAGGCCAACAAGCTAATGGGTCTCCTGAGGCAGGCTAACATGCTAATGGGTCTCCAGAGGGTGACTAACAGGCTAATATGTCTCTCCGGTGACAGGTTAACAGGCTAATATGTCTCTCCTGTGACAGGCTAACAGGCTAATGTCTCCTGTGACAGGCTAACGTGTTTTTTCTTGCCCATGCAGGGTTCATGATAGGTGGGGATGTGCTGAGGCTGCTTCACGGTCACATGGACGAGTGTCTGACGGTGCCGTCGGGAGAACACGGGGAGGAGCAGCGCAGGTACGTCGACATCTACAGTCTCGTCAGCGGCGACGCAATCGCCCTGTTGGAATCCGTTTGGCACGTCGGGCTGCTGTTGTGTTCTGTACGTTGACGCTGGCAAGGTTGGTGGGCCCTGTTGGCATCCCTAGAGCGCGGGCACATCGTCTGGCTGGAGTGTTTATTTCATATTCAGCCTTTCCTAAACAGACGCATCGACCCGCTTTAAGATGCTTTGCTGTTATTCCTCAACCCAACACACGCCAAGCTAAATGACTGCTGACGTGAGTCAGTTCATGAAGGGTTTTGAGAGGCTGGTGAAAAGCCACCCTGGTACCATTGCAATTTGCATTCTGCCCAACCAAAGCCACGGTTGATGCCATCTTCACTTTGATTTTAAATGTTTATCATTTAGCAGATGCCGTAAACCAGACCAAGTTTACACACCACTTGATCCCACCTGAAAAGACGAGAACGGCTTTTTGGCAACTGCAGCTCAGCCCTCGACACACTTGTGCTCGCAACCATAAAATTCTACTTTCATATCATCTTCTGCTTTGGCAGTGTGTATGTAAGTGTGTGTGTGTGCGCGCATGTAGGGGTGTGTGTGTGTATGTGTGTATATGTGGGTGAGCCGAGGGAGCTTGTGTGGGTTGTCCTTAGATGCAGCAGTGTGTGGGCTTATCTATGGTATCTGCTGTTCCGCTAGGATAGAAGAAAAAATGAGGAAGTCATTCTGCTCTGACGGGATAAAGAGAGAGACATTGGGGAATGTACAGCCTACCCTAGACAGAATTACCTCTCTCTCTGGACTAAAATATATCTTTGCTAGAACATTGTTGAAATGTGACTATTTCGAATTACTTTTTCAACTGGCCTCCCCGGACCTGTTGTCGTTAAACATACTTTATATTAATGAATGTGTCCTTGTTATCTGAGCATCGGTCTCTGTTTCATCTTATGTCCCAGTATTTTGTCACTCATTCTTTTTTATGTAGCGAAATCTTTTCTCTCTGCTTTGCTCTCTCTATATATTATCTCCTCTTATTCTCTTCCTCCTCTCTATCTGCCTGTCCTCTCTACTGTCTGACTCCTTGCCTCTATATTTCCTCATTTCTGCCTCCCCTTCTCTCTGTTTCTCGTTCCCTCTTTGACTTCTCTTGTTGCCTCCCCTTTTCTCTCTGCCTCCTCTTCTCGGTTTCAACTTCTCTGTTTCCTCTTCTTTATCTGTTTCCTCTTCTTTATCTGTTTCCTCTTCTCTGTTTCCTCTTCTCTGTTTCCTCTTCTCTGTTTCCTCTTCTCTGCCTCCTCTTCTCTCTCTGTTTCCTTTTCTCTGTTTCCTCTTCTCTATCCGTTTCCTCTTCTCTATCTGATTCCTCTTCTCTGTTTCCTCTTTTCTTTCTGTTTCCTCTTTTCTTTCTGTTTCCTCTTTTCTATCTGTTTCCTCTTCTCTATCTGTTTCCTCCTCTCTTTCTGTTTCCTCTTCTCTGTTTCCTCTTTTCTTTCTGTTTCCTCTTCTCTATCTGTTTCCTCTTTTCTATCTGTTTCCTCTTCTCTATCTGTTAACTCTTTTCTTTCTGTTTCCTCTTCTTTCTGTTTCCTCTTTTCTATCTGTTTCCTCTTCTCTATCTGTTTTCTCTTTTCTTTCTGTTTCCTCTTCTCTGTTTCAACTTCTCTGTTTTCTCTTCTCTATCTGTTTCCTCTTCTCTGTTTCCTCTTCTCTGTTTCCTTTTCTCTATCAGTTTCCTCTTCTCTATCAGTTTCCTCTTCTCTATCAGTTTCCTCTATATGTAGATGAAAAGTTGCTATTTTAGAAGTGCAACTGAAACCGAGTGAGTCTAATATACAGGCATTGTTGGAGCAACAACAATTAGAGTTTTAGCAAAAGGAAAGGAATGGAAGCCAGGCTAGAACAAAAATAACATGAAGCCATGCTAGAAAGTAAAGAACATGAAACCAAGCAAAAACAAAAACATCTATAAGAACATGAGCTTGACATTGGGTGTTATGGTAAAGTTTTACTAAGCTTTTCTTGAAAATCTTTAATTGCGTACATGGTTTCACTGTTTAATTTCTTACTTTTTTTTTTGATTTGCTTCACTAGGTTTACCTTTGGCAAGGTATGTGTTTGGAATTCAGCTGAAATATTAATTTGTCCAAATATGCTCTCAGCTGGGGGCCATATATTCTAAGTGTGCTCTTACGAAACCAAACCTTTTATAACATAATACTGAGCACTAATAAAGTACGGTCCGGCAGTCATTTAGATCTTTTTGTACTCCAGCAGAGACGGTAGTCATGAAAGGGATTGTGTGTACTTGGTTATGTAAGACTGTGTTGTGTAGCATGTGTGTGTGTGTTTGTTTGTGAGCGTGTGTGTTTATATTGTTCAGGGTTGGACGCCTGAGCATACCTAGTCTGTTGAGCTGTGTGGCCTTCAGCGATCCTAGAACACACACACACACACACACACACGGTCAAACTCGCGGCTCACTGCTGCAGACCAACAGGAAAACACAGCAGCAAAACATTTACTGTAATGAATGAAAAAGTTCCCCGTAGATTTATTATTTTCATATTAATGTTCATCACACCAAGGTGTTTGATGTGGGCAAATGTTCGTCTAATATTTGGGTACATGAAGTAATTAAAGTGTTTCAGTGTCAGAATTGCAGTGAATACAATAAGGCATCTCTGGGCTTTGGCTTTTATTGCAAATGTACCAAAGCACTATCCTGGGATTCCACAACAGTCATGCTTAAGTCCAGCTCTTTGCTGGGGTATATTGGGCGTACAGTATACAGCACCAAATTACTTCAAGCCCTTTGGTAAATTTAAGTTCATCATTTGATACATGAGGACATTGTTCGGAAGTGTGTAAATATGAAAATACTTTATTTTTATTTATGACGTCAAGGTGAAGAGAGCACGCATGTGGCCATTGACCAGGGGTTATTTTCTGTCTCAGGACGGTGCACTACGAGGGGGGAGCAGTGTCCATCCACGCCCGCTCCCTCTGGAGACTGGAGACACTACGAGTTGCGTAAGTCAAACCTTTCTGTCCACTTCCTGTCTACCTTCTCCTGAATTCACCCTATCCACCATCCTCCCTGTCCTCTATCCACCGTCCTTCCTGTCCTCTATCCACCACCCTCCCTGTCCTCTTTCCACCATCCTCCCTGTCCTCTATCCACCATCCTTCCTGTCCTCTATCCCAGTCTGACCCAGTCTGTAAAGACAAGAACTTTTCAACCCATTTGACTTGATGGAGGCTGTTTTTTAAACAGTACCTGTTGGTCTGACTGGCTCCATTCTGACTTAAATGGCACTCTATTCTCTAAATAGGGCACTACTTTTGACAAGGACCCACTGGGAAGAGGGTGCCATTTGCTAAGCACTCAGTTTAGGTATTGCTGCTTTATGACAAGGACCTGGTTGGGTTTTTGGTCTGAATATAAATAGGGTGCCCTCAGTAGCCTGTGGTGTTGTGCAGTGTTCTGTCAAACTGACAGTTTGGGGTTATGGTTACGTTTGCGGGACAGTATAGAAATAGCACCTCGAACTCCACTTCTTTGAGTTTAACTTTAAATAGACTAACAAGGAGAAACTTTATGTAGGCAAACAACAAGGACAAATGTTTATGTTAGATCCTAGAACAGAATCTTTTCAGATCATGGAGGATCTTATGGACTGCCCGTTTTAATTCAAACCACAATGTCATTTAGGTCACTGATACTGAGAATGTTTCTTTATTTCCAAATGGCTCATGTATGGCTGTATGGTTCGCTTGTAGCCAAGTTCTGGTCTCTTAGGGGCTGGATGATCCGCTTGTAGCCAGGTTCTGGTCTTCTAGCAAAAAGTTAATCTTCCAAAGCCCTTAGGACTAGTGGATGCAATGACAGCCCTGTATCAGGTCCACTATCGAATTTTCTAGTAGGTTTTAGGTTCCTTTCTTCGCATGCATTCTTCTCTCGATGCCAAGCAGTACTTATGTGAGTGGACGTAGAGCTGTGTTTTCATTTCATCCAACCATAGAGCCTAGTTCCAATCCACGTACCGCTGCTGTTTAGAAAGCTTCAGGCACTTAGATTTCTACAAGCACAGAAAAGGTGCAGAAGTTTACATCAGTAAAGCTTGGGAACTAAATAACTGATAACACCATCCAGAGTACCCTGGTTGGCAGCAAACACCAACATAACCCACTATAACTTTCTGACAGGGCTTGGCACACCGAATCTTACAGTCGGTCCCATGGTATTTCTTGTGACATTAGAGAGTCAGGACTGAAAGGTCGCACGGTACACAGGGTACTTCACCTTTGCAGCCTTGGAAAATGTTTTAATTTGATATTTGGACCAGAGGAAGGAGTGCCTACGACTGGATCGACCCTGCTTAGATTCAG
The DNA here is from genome assembly GCA_016801125.1 of Novumbra hubbsi. Classification (NCBI taxonomy): domain Eukaryota; kingdom Metazoa; phylum Chordata; class Actinopteri; order Esociformes; family Umbridae; genus Novumbra; species Novumbra hubbsi. The sequence goes on from JACXGK010011671.1 coordinate 6,066, forward strand.
AGGCAAGACGTGTGAATAAACATGCTATGCCATTTCTTTTCTTCTGAACTCACCTTTTTATTATATGTTATGTGCTCTGAACTTTAACTTAATGTGAGCATTCAAAGATGTTTACTGTATGATTAACCTAAAGACTCTGAAACGAAAGAACAAAATGTCTCACATGCTGACATTTAAGAACTGCTGTAAAATATGCTCCCAGTCAAAAACTGTTGCTCTTTTCCTCAGATGTTTCTACACAGGAGCCAACTTTTTTTTTTCTCTGTACTTTTTCAAATATATTCATTCATATTGTTTATTCGAACAAGGAGAAGTACTCAAAAACTGTGATGCATTGCACCAGATTTAGTAAGTAGCTAAGCTAATGGACACCTGCCATGTTACAAGCAATGATATATATATATATATATATATATATATTTATGTATATACGTATGTATAATGTATGTACTTTGTATTTCAATGGAGTGTAAAAGATGTATCCAACAATATATTGGCCAGGAATTGGTATTGGCCAATTATAGGCAAACATTCAATAAGGTATCTTCCGATTTTATTTTATTTACAACTAATTCATGGTTACTTATTCTTCTCTCTATATATTTGTTTGTGAAATATATAGATAGGTAACTTTTCTATAAATGAATTTGCATTTCTTTTAATTATAAGCATCATCAGAAGCCACATTTTTATATAACTCATGTCTAGATACACAGTTACATAAATTAAACATTGGTATCGACATCGGCTAATCGTTTTGTATATTAGCTGTCGATTTGGAACAGCCTCCCTAATATAGTAGGATGCATTATTGTGTTTGTGATATAATGAATGTGACCCTTATCAGTCATTCAGTGCTAAGTACAACAGAGGTTAATACCCTCATTGTTACAAGGGTTTTCATGTTTTTATGTGCATTTCACTGGTTTCCGTTTCTCTCTGTTTCAGTGCATCTCCATTTGACTGGTTTCCGTTTCGCCCTGTTTCACTGTTTCGGTGTCGTTTGGTTTCACTCTGTTTCAGAATCTCTTGGTTCCAATGTTCCTGTGTTTTATGTTCTGCAGGTGGAGCGGAAGCCACACCCGCTGGGGGCAACCGTTCCGACTCCGTCACGTAACCACGGGGAAATACCTGAGCATCACGGAGGATAAAGGGCTGCTGTTGATGGACAAGGAGAAGGCTGATGTCAAGTCAACGGCTTTCTGCTTTCGCCCCTCCAAGGTACCCTTCAGACACAGACACACATGCGTACATACAGACACACACACAGAGACACACACACAGAGACACACACAGAGACACACACGGAGACACTCACAAACAGAGACACTTTTGTTCCAACTAGACATCAGCCAGCAGCAGCCTGCTGGACCCAAGTAGCCCACTTGTCGTGCAGTAACATTGTAACGCCCCCGTTCCCCCCAATACCCCTGTTCCTCCCATTACCCCTGTTTATCCTGTTACCCCCGTTACACCCGTTTGCCAAGCTAGGGATGACATTACCTGTGATGTGGATGAGATGTGGCCTGGTCGTAACAGACAGTCACGATTCCTTACAATACTCATTTCTGTCGTATTTCAATTGTACTGGGAGTTTACAGTAACATTTTGTACAAAGTACAAAAGACAGCAGTGTATCGTATAAAGTACGTCGGTTTGTTGTTGCTGCTATGGAAGAGTAATTCAAATGCTGCATGCGTGTATCATTCTGTTGCAAAAATGCAATTTTTAAAAAGGGTTGTTTGTTTATGATCGCGCAGTTTCATTCTTGACAGGGAAGAGCGATGTTTTTCTCCAAGAGTTGTGTCACAAAGAGCCAAATACCACAACAAATGTGTAAGCAATCGCAAAAACCTGTCCATGCGTTATTACTCAATGTCAGTTATATTTGTTCACATTGTTGTCACTGACACAAAGACAGTCATTCAGTGGAGGGACAATCCAGACCTGAATGTTCCACATCTCTCTAAACATTCACGTATTTTCTAATAGTTTCTTCTCATATCTAGATGTAATATCTTTCCTCTTATGTTTGCTAAAGCTTTTCTAAGTGTTTCATCTCATATCAAGAAGTAATAGCTGTCCTCTTATGTTAGTTGAAGCTTTTCTGCATCTTTAATGGCACTTCCATTTCTTTATTGCAGTTAACATTTGACCAGGTACACTTAAGTACTTGGCCTATTTCTCTTCCTCCTTTCTCATCTCTAGCTCTTTATCTTTCTCTCTGTCTCTCGCTCTTTATCTTTCTCTCTGTTTCTCGCTCTTCATCTTTCTTTCTGTCTCTTGCTTTTTCTTCACCTTTCTCTGTCTCTCGCTCCATATCTTTCTCACTGTCTCTCGCTCTATATCTTTCTCTCGCTCTATATCTTTCTCTCGCTCTTCATCTTTCTCTCTGTCTCTTGCTCTTTCTTCATCTCTCTGTCTCTCGCTCTATATCTTTCCTACTGTCTCTTGCTCTATATCTTTCTATCTGTCTCTCGCTCTTTATCTTTCTCTCTGTCTCTCGCTCCTCATCTTTCTTTCTGTCTCTCGCTCTTTCTTCATCTCTCTCTGTCTCTCGCTCTTTCTTTCTGTCTCTCGCTCTTTATCTCTGTCTCTTGCTCTTTATCTTTCTCTCTGTCTCGCTCTTTCAGGGCAGTGTGATGATGTATGGCCGCAGGGATGTGCAGCGCTGCATTTTCAGCTCTTTAACCAACAACGTGCCAAAGCCAGTAAACCTCGCTGCGGTCTCCAGGGGAGGGTTGTTCAGTCTGTCAGCCCCGTCGCTGTGCATGTCTGAACACTATATCTCAGGAACCCGGTTTGGGAGACGGGGAGTGTTCAGACTGGCTTGGAGAGAGAGGGAGAGGGGGGAGAGGGAGCAAGAAAAAGAGAGGGAGAGGGGAACTGATGGAGATGGGGGAGAGAAGGGGTAGTAACGGGGGGGGGGGGTGATGGGGGGGTCAGAGAGGAGGGATTAGAAGAGGAGTAACAAGATAATGGTTACACGGTTGCCAACCAACCGCAGGTATCAAACTCCCCCCACCGGCCCCTGTGTGAAGAATAAAAGTGATGTGCGATGTGTTGTGCGTCTGCTCCGGTCTCCAGGAGAAGCTGGACCTTGGTCCCAAGAAGGAGGCGGACGGCATGTGTGTCCCCGACATCAAGTACGGCGACTCAGTGTGCTACATTCAGCACGTGGACACCTGCCTGTGGCTAACCTACCAGGCCGTGGACGCCAAGTGTGCCCGTATGGGTGGCGTGCAGAGAAAGGTACAGGTACCAGGTGCACACACACACACACACACACACACATGCAGACAGGTGGTGAGCCGGTGTCCATCCCTCTCGGCTGGGCCAGAGTTGGCCGTGCGCGGTTCCCGGTTAAACCCTCACCCCTGGCATTACCACTGCCACCTAACCCCTGGCATTACCACTGCCACCTAACCCCTGGCATTACCACTGCCACCTAACCCCTGGCATACCACTGCCATCCTTACTAGAGGAATCAAAATCCTCACCCATGGCATTACCTCTGTCACCCGTTCCAGAGAAATCAAAACCAAACCCGTGGCATTGTAAGCAACACTCTCTACCTACTGAGCCACAACTTTACTCTGGCAATTTCTTTAGGTATTATATAATATCCCAGTGTCTTTGTCATACTCAATCTTCTAATTAACAACAAATGTATTCCGAGACAGAACTAAATGAATACAATAGCTGAAAAGCTTTTTATCAAACTGCGATTGGTATCTTTGAAATGTCGAATTATTTCTGGCAGACTTCGTCCATCCCTTTGGTCTTGTTTGGTTTGGATGGAGAAGTGCCAACCCTACTTTATTGATGAAATCCCATATCTGTCTTGAGGGGTAATTTTAATGACATAATGCAAATATACTAAGCATTCATTTTAGGAGTTATTGTGTCTGAATTTGGATACCCCTGCAAATAACGTCAGATATCAACAGATCAGAGAGAATGTAAGACTTCTCTATTTGACAGGTGCTTCTATGCCCGACTTAAGACACATTTATCTTGACTTGTTCCGCAACTCCCAATCAGATTTCTACAGACACTTTGAAATACCCTGTCACACTGGGAGGTGGGTCTGGAGTACATTCTTACCTGCAAAGTACTTTTTCATTCGATTCAACAGGTTTAAAAAGCCCACACTGCTCTTGGTATTATAGCTAAGTAGCACATCCTTCAGAGTCCTCTGTCATGTGCAACAAGTGTCAAGATTTTAAGGGCACTGTGCTCCACAGCTAAGCCCCAAGGGAGGGTAGAGGAGATATGGTGGACATTTGGGAGGCTTGGGGGTCATTTTTGTCTGTGGTTTCTCTTTTTCACTTAAAATGTATATTATATATGTATATATTGTATGTGCCTAAACCACTAACTTTAATAAGACTCAAGAGGGTTTGTGCTGACACCACCTTAGAGACACCACCTTAATTACGTACTCCTCCTCTTCCTCAAAAACCCAGTGTAGTAGAACATCCGAGGGGAAGGACCGTTAGCTTTCTCGGCCCGTGGGTTTTAAGGAGGAGACAAGGAAGGAAAACAAAAGATGCTAGAACTTTAAAATTTAGGTCTTCCCTAGTTCTGTGGGTTCTCTGTAGTTTCGGAACCTGCCTGGCTCCTCACCCCCGAGAAGCCATCTGTTCCCTTGGCTGGCCAGCCGCCGTGCCAACAGCTAGCAGGAGCAGTAATGACTCAGTGTTATATAAATGTCTTCCTAACGTGCCCTTGCCTTCTTTACCAGCTCTGGGCTTTCTCCCGTGAATACAACTATCAGGCTAAGCTCGCCGCATGAACAAAACTATGAGGCTAAGCTAACCCTATGAGTAAATCCATTAGGCTAAGCTAATAATATGAAAATTGTTTTTAGGCTAAACTAAAGATTTCTCTTATCCTGCCCCTGTCTTCAGTTGTGAAATTCAGCTTTTTTCCAAAAGCCTGGTTTTTATTGGAGTACATGTTTGGTTAGAAATTTGGTTAACAACCTCTAGTTGAAACTGTTCATGCCCATTGTAGTAAATTTGTAGGGTTAGCCATTAGGCTAAGCTAACCTTTATAAATAAAGACATTCTGCTAACCTAGCATTATTCTTTTTTTCTGCATCTGTTAGAATTCTATCACTGTCATTGTGTCCGCTGACGGGACATTAAGCATTCAGCTTAGCTTTTAGTAACGGCCATCCAACGGTTGGCGTGTGATCACCTTAATAAAAACAGTTACAGTCAACTATGTCAGACCAGGAACTGCCCGTTCTCTCTCAGTGCTAACAGTCTGTACATATACTTCCCATTGTATATCAGTGCTAACAGTCTGTACATATACTTCCTATTGTATTTCAGTGCTAAAACCATCACCCAGACCTGTTTCTGTAACATTGGGCGTGTGTTTTAGGCCATCATGCACCACGAGGGCCACATGGACGATGGTCTTACCCTGTCCCGCTCTCAGCACGAGGAGTCTCGAACTGCACGAGTTATACGTAGCACAGTCTTCCTGTTCAACCGTTTCATCAGGTACACACAAACACACACACACAGAGCATCCCACACTAAAAGCCTTACTTTACCCTATTCACTGAGATCCCATTGAGCAAAATCATTTCAAATATGGATTTTCAACATCCATTGCTCAATGCATTGTCTGCCCCGTTTACATCTTAAATCCCTCCGAAGGTGGTTCATTTGAATCAATATCTCACCTTATCTGACGTAACTGTTCTTCTCCTCTGTCTTCTCTCTCCTCCGAACTCTGCTCCAGGGGCCTAGACTCCCTCAGTAAAAAAGGGAAAACCCCAACGCTAGACCTGCCAATCGAATCGGTCAGTTTGAGTCTACAGGATCTGATTGGCTACTTCCAGCCCCCTGAAGAGCACCTGGAGCATGAGGACAAACAGAACCGCCTCCGAGCCCTGAAGAACAGACAGAACCTCTTTCAGGAAGAGGTATGTCAGGGAACCTGCAGAGAGTTCTGATCCAGGACCGCCTAGCTTACCAAGTCAGCTTGCTGTGTTTTAGGATCCGGAGATGAGGATTCCCATCTGCTAGTGCAATTTGTTGTACAATGGTGCTCCCCCAGGACAAAAATGTAAACGCAAGGATGTAAGGACCACTCGATTGAGATAAATGAATTAGGTCCTCATCTATCGATTCAACATGACTGGAAATAAAAATGTGAATGTTTTTAGGTCACAGAAGAACAGGTAGGGATAGCTTACAATCATACGGTGTGACCACGATATGCCTCATTTGGCGTGACCCGTCTCCATCACGTAGAGCAAATCAGGCCGTTGATTGTGTACTGTTGTCTCATTACTCTTCATTGGCTGTGGGAAGTCTGTTGGATGTTGGCGGAAACCAGAACACGCTCTCGTACCACAATCTGGATGACGGGTCTGGTTAGTCAACAGGCCATGGAAGAGCTGGGACATTTTCATCTTCCAGGAATTGTGTTGAGATCTCTGCAACATGCGGGCCTTGAGGTGATGGAGGTGATGGAGGTGGGTGAACGGCCCCATGGTCTCGTCACGCTGTTGATAAAATACAGTTATGCCCACTGTCCGTAGTTTATGCCAGCCCATACCCCAACCCCACAGCAAGCATTGGGCATTTGGTTCACAATGATGACGATAGCGAACTAGCCCGCACAATATCATACACGCATTCTAGCTGAAACCGTTGAAACCGGGACTCAGCTGTGAAGAGCGCACTTCTGCAGCGTGCCAGTGGTCATTGAAGGTGAGCATCGACCCACTGAAGTCGGCTACGACGCCAACATGTCAGCTCCAGACCCTGATGAGGACGACATGCACAGATCAGCTGTTTATGAGAGTTTAGGAAAAATAAATCGTATACATACAACTCAAATACAAAGAACTTCTGGGTGTCGCACTAAGTGGGAACAACGGTCCCCCAGGAACTGGTGCCCCTGCACAGTTCTTCCCCGCTGACGAATCCTCAGCAGTATGTAAGTTAATAACAGTCCTCCCGTGGTGATGGACCGCCCTGACCCTCTAAGTTGCCGCTCTTTAATTCCCTCTTAAGGTCAGCTGTGTTGTATCCTTCAGCTCCCATCAGTGTCGTTGTAGTTCCTTCTCCACTTAGGCCCTTCTGCTCGATGGCTAAAGCGGAAACCAGAGCGAGCGTGGCGGCCCGAGTATTTGGCTTTGAATCGTGCGCCGAGGAGCTCATGTGGTGCCATGCCATCGCCCGGTGCCTTTCTCACACCCCCGTTGTCTGTCCATGTCTCTCTGCTTCCCAGGGTATGATTAACCTGGTGTTGGAGTGTATCGACCGTCTCCACGTGTACAGCAGCGCAGCTCATTTCGCTGATGTTGCAGGAAGGGAGGCGGGCGAGGCCTGGAGGGCCATCCTAAACTCATTATACGAGCTACTGGGTGAGAAGCCGGAACCCGGAACGAACCGCACACTCAGGCTTTTAGGAACGCACGCCGGCCAACTCACTCAGCGGTAACGGGCGTAGACACACACAGCAGCCACATCGTCTGACTGTCCACACACAGGCACGTCCTCTGACCATAGGCATTTGGACATTGCCTCTAAACGACCGTACACCAACACTGAATCCTGGAGCTATACATCCTAAAGCACTCAGAGGCCCGGTGCTGCTTTGTGTTTCTTGTCCAATCTGTACAGTAGTCTAATGACGTTACAGTAGTCTAATGACGTTTACAGTAGTCTAATGACGTTACAGTAGTCTAATGACGTTACAGTAGTCTCTTGACAGTACAGAATTCTAATGACTTTATTCTGATGACTATGCCGTATTATAACAACTCTGCCGTATTCTAGTGACTCTACCGTGTTTTAATGACTGTACAGTATTCTAGTGACTGTACAATATTTGAATGACTATACTATATTTCATTGACTGTAACTTAATTTAAAGACGTCCCAACGACACCGTAAAGTATATAATGTAAGGTAGTTATGCCAAGGAAGGTATTTCACTGTCTGGTGTCAATAGAACGGTCTACTTTCGCTGACATCCTTTCCCTCTCCATCCCCTTTCTCTATGTCCCTCGGTTCTCTCTCCCTCAGCGGCGTTGATAAGGGGGAACAGGAAGAACTGTGCCCAGTTCTCTGGCTTTCTGGACTGGTTGATCAGCCGTTTAGAGAGACTGGAGGCTTCGTCTGGTGGGTTTCTTCATACATGTCTGTCCCAACGCCGGCCCATTACCCTTGTTGTCCATGTCCTTACTTTTACCAGTTTGGACAAGGAAATAAGGCCCCTCAGGGGTTTGTGGTGTATGGTCAATATACCCCAGCTGGGGGCAGCGGCCAGGCTCTAAGATAGCGCCTAGTCGTGGTATATTCAGCAATATAACACGAACCCGCAAATTGCCTTATCACAATTATAAACTGGTTACCAATGGAATTAGTGCTGTAAAAAGGGCTGTGATGTCACCTGGTGCTATGTCACTACTCCCTATAGATCGTCATGGTCAAAAGTATTGCCCTTCGGGGAATAATGTTCTTATTGGCAAGTCGAGGTTAACTCTATATAGAACCTTCCACTGTGTTATCCAGTCAACACCTAATACAAACCCCCTCCACAGTGCTACCACAACTCTTCAAAAGAGTGTACTTTAGGTGTGGGAGTAACATAGAGGGATGAGAGTTACGGAGATGTGCTTATTCCGTAACATGCGGCAGTGTAGTGGACATGTGTAATCACCAGATTTAGAACGAGGTCAGGCTGTCGTACATTGAGAGATTGAAGCGAGCTAGCAAGTTTAAGTGAGTGATTGATTGTGGGAACCGGGACGCTTTTACTGTGCTGATAAAAATGGAGTGTGGCCAAGTCGGGGGCGGATGGAGAGAGAGGGAGGGAGGGAAGGATGGGAGATGAGTGAAAGAGTGGGAAGCTTTTGAGCTTTAGGTTTTATATAGCAGCAATGACATGACTGTTCCCCCATAAATATGCTTTTCCTGTATGAGAGCTGCTCAGGAAGTGGAAAGAGAGGAGGATGAAAGACATGGAATGAGAGGTAATGATATAGAGAGAAGGTGGACAAACAGAGAGAGAGAGAGATTTAAGGAGTTGTGGAAAGATTAGGATTCCTCGTGGCATGGCAGAGAAACCAGAATGAATGTGTGAACCCAAACTCTCCCACTCTTCTTCACGCAACAAACCTTGGATTCATCAGACTCCTGACATGTCAAATAGCTCGTCCATTTTGTGCCAAATAAAGTTTCTCGTTTCTTTTCTCTGCTAGCATGTTATTTCCAATCCTCCCTCACTAATGATCCAGTGTCAATTTCCTGCTTTTGATAACGGAGAATAGGAGACATTTATAGCTCATAGGGGAAACGCTGGTGTGATGTGTGAGGGAGTCACATCATGGTAGGTTAGGGGAAAGGCTGGTGTGATGTGTGAGGGAGTCACATCATGGTAGGTTAGGGGAAAGGCTGGTGTGATGTGTGAGGGAGTCACATCATGGTAGGTTAGGGGAAAGGCTGGTGTGATGTGTGAGGGAGTCACATCATGGTAGGTTAGGGGAAAGGCTGGTGTGATGTGTGAGGG
>JACXGK010011673.1:0-15650 GCA_016801125.1 Novumbra hubbsi
CACACACACACACACACAGCCCCATCACACACACACACACACACAGCCCCATCGGTCAGCTAGGAGACCAGAGAAGCGCCGGCCTCACCCTCCTCCGGTGCGTGGTAGGCCGCCAGGGCGTTGAGCATGTCGTAGATCACCTCCTTGATGGTCTCGGGGATGGAGGGCAAGGGGGACAGTTTCAGGGGGGTGGTCTTCACCAGCTGTACCGCGTTGGGCCCCTTGATGCGCAGGTTCTCAAACTCGTCGTCGGACGCTGAGCAAAGGGCGGAAGGAAGGCTGAGCAAAACACCCCGCAACTCTCACCACCACCACCAAGGATGCCAGTAACCACGGTGCCAGTTGCTAGGCTACGCTAGAAATCCGGGGGCACCGGCCCGGCGCGACAGGAGCGACTGGATAGGCGACCGGCCCTGGGTCCACACGGGGGCACGGCCGGTCGGCTATCCAGGCCCGTCTGAGACCCAACGTACCCGTACCAGCTCCGCGAGGCGCGGGGAGGGCGATCCGGACGCAGCTGTTGGCCGTGTCGGCGAAGCACTCGGGGTTCCGGCAGGCGGCAGGGCCCAGCACGCGGAGGATGTAGTTGATCTCCCGGGAGCCCAGGGAGCCGGACACCACCCCGGACGTGGTGCTGCCCGCGCCGCTGGTCACGGCCGACCGCACCACCTGAGGGGGAGGAGACAGGGGAGGTCAGCGACAGCGGAGAGCAGCGTGGCGGGCGGCGTGGCGGGCGTGTCCATACCTTCTCCATGGTGTGGCGCAGCGTGGCCGGGTCCTCGATGATGTGCCGGAACAGCAGCGTGACGAGGGGCGTGAAGCCGTTGAACCCGGAGCCCTGCGTCAGGCCCAGGATCATCCGGGTGCTCTTCAGCTCGGCAAACATCATGGCGTAGTGGTGGGTCCGGGTCAGGCGGAGGCACAGCCTGGGGCGACAGAACACCAGCTGACACCGGTCCCCCAGGGGCCACAGTAGGGATGGGGTCAAGGGTCGGGTCCAAGCGGTGTTCGTGAAAACAACGGTTTTCCACGACTACCGCTTGGAGCGGTGAACCTCGGCTGGGCACAACTGACTTTCTAAAACGTATTCTGACGCTGAACGAAAATGAGAAACCCGAAAAGCAACAAGAGGAAGCGTGAACCTGAGCGTGGCGTGGAGGGTGTCTGGGTCCACGGGGACGCTGATCATGGAGACACAGGCTCTGATGAGCACCGTGGTCAGATCCTCCGTGAGGCCCGGCACCACGATGCCCCCGGCCGCCCCGGAACGCTCCGGCTCCAGGGAGGCGCTGGGAGGAGGCGCAGGCGGAGCAGACGGGCCGGAGGACTCCTTTGTTTGGGGGGAGGAGTTGTCATCCTTAGGAGCACTCATTTCCACGGCTACGGAGGCGGAGTCTGAACGAAGCAGAGAGTATGGTGTGTATATAAATAACAACACAGAGTATGGTGTGTATATAAATAACAACATAGAGTATGGTATATATAACAACACAGAGTATTGTATATATAACAACACAGAGTATGGTGTGTATATAAATAACAACACAGAGTATGGTGTGTATATAAATAACAACACAGAGTATGGTGTGTATATAAATAACAACACAGAGTATGGTGTGTATATAAATAACAACACAGAGTATGGTGTGTATATAAATAACAACACAGAGTATGGTATATATAACAACACAGAGTATGGTATATCTAACAACACAGAGTATGGTATATCTAACAACACAGAGTATGGTGTGTATATAAATAACAACACAGAGTATGGTATATCTAACAACACAGAGTATTGTATATATAACAACACAGAGTATGGTATATCTAACAACACAGAGTATTGTATATATAACAACACAGAGTATGGTATATCTAACAACATTAGCAGTCGTCATGTGAGCGGATGTCTCCGGGAACTTGCTTCCTTAACCGCTGAAAACCAGGTGAGTTTTCGTTTACTGCAGCTACATCAAGACAGTCCAGCCAGGTATCGGTACCTGGGTCCGTTAGAGTCTCCTCCACCTTGACCCGATCCCCCTCATCCCTTTCAGAGTCGGTCACGCTGCCGGTTTTGGCCGGTTTGGGGGCACGTGGTACCCTCTGGACCGTCAGCATCACCGGACGACGGTTACCGGTCTCCTCGTTCACCTGGGAATGAAAATGACCAGGTGATTCCTCAACAAAGCCCAGGGCAGTAGTAACAAGGCTTCAGTGTGCAGATACTCCAGGGCCACGAAGGCTTGAAAGGACCCCGGTGTAACGAGACCCGACGTCACTCATTGAACCCGAAGTAACCAAGGCTGTGAAGGCCCCACCTGGACCATGGTGTTGAACTGGACCGTGTATCTCCGGCGCCCGGCGGTGAAGCGCACGCTGCTCTCCCCGGACCTCCAGGCGGAGTCGATGGTGCTGTTGTTGGAGGCAGAGTAGCTGCACCAGCGTCCCGACCGGTCATCAAACCACCGCCAGTTGTTCCCGTTGGGCTGCAGGTACTGGACACGGAGGGGGCAGGAAGGGGCATGTTCATGACGGGAGGGTGAGAAGGGGGGTAACGGCACGTGTCACACGGGGGTAACGGCACGTGTCACACGGGGGTAACGGCACGTGTCACACGGGGGTAACGGCACGTGTCACAGGGAGCATCTCACCTTATTCATCTGCGATCGGCGTCTTGACGACACGGCCATCTTCTCATAGAAGTCAATGATCAAGAGTACCGGAGTGATCCACCTGCAGGATCAGAAAAGCATTCAACTATGAGGCAGGGCTGGGTTCAGACTGAGGCCCGAGGCCGGGCTGGGTTCAGACTGAGGCAGGGCTGGGTTCAGACTGAGGCCCGAGGCAGGGCTGGGTTCAGACTGAGGCCCGAGGCAGGGCTGGGTTCAGACTGTGTTGAGGCACAAGCGTTCTGTCCTATCAGGAAGGGTTCCTCACTTGGGCGTCTGGATGTCCTTCTGCTCCTTGGCGGCCTGTAGGCAGGGCTGGACCACCTCCAGCAGCTTGATGAGGACGTTGAGGACGCCACTGTTCTCCACCACCCGGGCACAGGACAGCTTCAGCTCCTGAGGGGAAAGGGGTCATGGGTCAGCCCACCGGGTCCACGTGGACGGGGGGGTTCACTTGTTTCACGGAGCGGGTTCTCACCTCGAACAGCAGAGTGAGCAACAGGATCCGCGTTGCCAGGTTGGAAGCCTGTGGCAAGGTGGCCATCTGCCTGGTCCACTCAGAAACGGTCTTGGTGTCGCTGGTGGTTAAAGGAACCGCCGCCTTGATCAGCACATCTGCTGCCTCCCACACCTGGACAGAAACACCAACATCAGACCGCTGGTCCCCGAAAGCACCACACGGATCACGCACCTGACGGGCCACGTCACCACACGGATCACGCACCTGACGGGCCACGTCACCACACGGATCACGCACCTGACGGGCCACGGCACCACACAGATCACGCACCTGACGGGCCACGTCACCACACGGATCACACACCTGACGGGCCACGTCACCACACACCTGACGGCCCATGTCACCCACCTGGTTGACCACCTGCCGTAGGATGAGGTCCCGGTACTCCGGGCCGCTCCTTTTAATGGCGGTCATGAGGAGGTCACAGAGGCGGTACACCGTGTCAGGGAGCTCGTCCAGGAGGTGGAAGCACCCGGGCAGCATGGAGTCGGTGAAGGAGTGGAGTTCCGTACTGTCCAGTGGCTCGGCTTCCAGGAACCTCTCCAGGCAACGAGCCTCCTCCTCCTCTGTACGCTCCCTGGCCCGACGGTCATCCTCCTCACGACGACGCGCCGCCTCCTGAAAGAGACGGGGAGGAACAACACATGAATTTGAGCACGTCCCTCTTAATACAGGCAAAAGCCTTGAACACATCTCGACTCACCTCAGGAGAATCTGAGCGCTGCTCCATGCTGACCTCCTGTCCCAGAGACATGGCGATGGCTCGCATCATCTGGTCCTCTTCTGACATGGTCATGTCCTACACAGAGACACACAGAACACTCAACGAGAGCGCGCACACACACCGTTCACCCGGTATGGGCAATGTGATGACGGATTAAGGTGTGTGTGTGTGTGTGTGTGTGTGTGTTCGTACCCTGACGACTCCACTCAGTAGAGGAGGTGGGTGTGTGAGGAGGTACTCCGTAGCCTGCTCCATGGTGGTGGTGTTCAGCAGGGCCTCCATGGCATGTTCCCGGGAGAACCCCATGTCCATCAGCTGGACAAGGACCAGAGTTAAATATGGTCACGGGGAACCGGGGTGGGGGTGGAGTTTAGGAGTGGGTGGAGTTTGTTATGGGGAGGAGTTTAGGAGGGGGTGTGCAAGCTGGGGTTGCTTCCATTGTGGGCCTATAAATTAGATTTAGCCATGCAAAATAAATTATATTTTTTATTACAGATGTCCCATGAGCTGCAAATAACAGCTTAATATACAAACACTCCAGTAAACAGCCAGTCCTGTTGTTACATTTCTCCAGCTGCATCCCGTTTCTATAAGGTTGGGGGCACTGTTACGGTTCCTGGAGATTCATGCTTTAAAGGCTTAAGCAGAATCCACATTAGGTACTGCCAACCCTAAACCCAACCCTAACCCCAACCCTAACCCTAACCGGCTGTGGAGGGGAGCTGGAATCCTTCTCAGGATGTGACATTATTGAACATGACAATAATACAGAACATTATTAGACAGGTAGACCACAAAGACAAACAAAACAGTGAGCCTTAGGACACACGAGTGTTAGGACTGTGTTAAGACAACACTCATCTCAACCGTGTTCATATTTCAGATCACACTCCTACGGACGCTGGCACGATACAACACCAAACATAAAAGCACCGCACCGTAACAACTCCTAGTGTGGGTGAACGCAATGCCAAGTTCAATGTTGCCTAACCTTCAAAACAAACCAAGCAAATGAGTCAAACATGAGGAAAACAGACGTTGTGCATGACGGAGAGAGAAACTGCACATGGGGAAATAAAACAGACGAAAGCAAGGACAACAGAAGTGAATGAGAAACAGTGCAGAGTAAAAAGTACACTTAAGTAGTGCAGAGCTGGAGGATAAAACAGAATGAGTGAATGGTAAAACTTGAATGTAGGTGGCAATGAAAGCTGGATAGAGGAAAGCTAGGAGGGGGTGAACATTATGTAACGTTTGGAACCCAAACAAAATGATCCACTTAACGAGAGTGAGAGAATGATACCTGAAACCTCCCCTCACCGTCCGACACGGCTGGAGGGAAAACCTCAACACATCTACCCGCTACCTCACAGGTTTACACCAGCTCCAATAAACCTATCCCACATATTAAACCTTCAAAAAGGTTCTCCAGACCCCCAAACCCCCCCCAGCCACGCCCCCACTACAAAACAAGAATATTCCGGTCGATCTCTGGAGAACGTGCCAGGCTCAACACAGCCAGGGGGGCGTGTCAACATGAATGGGACTTGTGAGTTCAGACGGACAACCGGAGTGGAGGCAGCTGCTGGATACCTGCTGTTGTTGCTGCTGGTTGACGTTTGGCGGCCTCTCCCTCGGGACAAGTCCAGCCTGACCCTGTCACAAGGAGACACGCCAGGGTGAGGATCCAAGGGACCAGAACAGAACAGCCCAGTTAACACAGGGACCCTTTGAAGGGGCCCGGAGAAAGTGCAGAGTGTCCAGCAATGTAAGCGGTTCTAGCGAGAGCTGCTAAATTACATCTGTGTGTTGGAAAAAACCTGCCTAGGACCAATACAGGCTGAACAATACTACTATTTCTATGAACAATCAAAAGGCAAAGACATACAAGACACACGGAATGGGTCAACAACTGTTCCCTACAACGATGGTGAACAAGACCAGAGTGGCTCAACTAAGGATGTTGGGTGTCTTGTTTGGGCTGAACATCTCCGGTCTCACCTGTTGTAGCTGGGCCTGGTTGACGGGCGGCTCTCGCCGAGGAGCCGGGTTGGTAGGGTCTTCCCCAGTGCCTCCTGGTGCAGGAGGTGCTGTGGCCAGTCCCGGTGCTGGTCCAGAACCCGTTGGGCTCTCACCTGCGGTGACTACTGCTCCAGGGGACCCAGCTGATCCAACACCAGCTGGGACAGGAACACGGGGTTGACAGGCGGAAGGGACACTTATTATTAGCAGAAATGTTTCATTGACATTGAAGGTGTTTCTAAATGTCAGATACCCTGGTCAACCATTAGGATTTAAGGTTATGGTGTTTCTAAACGTCAGATACCCTGGTCAACCATTAGGATTAAAGGTAATGGTGTTTCTAAACGTCAGATACCCTGGTCAACCATTAGGATTAAAGGTTATGGTGTTTCTAAACGTCAGATACCCTGGTCAACCATTAGGATTAAAGGTAATGGTGTTTCTAAACGTCAGATACCCTGGTCAACCATTAGGATTTAAGGTTATGGTGTTTCTAAACGTCAGATACCCTGGTCAACCATTAGGATTAAAGGTAATGGTGTTTCTAAACGTCAGATACCCTGGTCAACCATTAGGATTAAAGGTTATGGTGTTTCTAAACGTCAGATACCCTGGTCAACCATTAGGATTTAAGGTTATGGTGTTTCTAAACGTCAGATACCCTGGTCAACCATTAGGATTCAAGGTTATGGTGTTTCTAAACGTCAGATACCCTGGTCAACCATTAGGATTCAAGGTTATGGTGTTTCTAAACGTCAGATACCCTGGTCAACCATTAGGATTAAAGGTTATGGTGTTTCTAAACGTCAGATACCCTGGTCAACCATTAGGATTTACGGTTATGGTGTTTCTAAACGTCAGATACCCTGGTCAACCATTAGGATTTAAGGTTATGGTGTTTCTAAACGTCAGATACCAAGCAGACGATAAACAATAATCAGGTAAAGCGTTTGGAGCCACGTAAATCCATGGGCATGGGTTGCGTATTGTGAATTTATCTTTCAATTAAATCTAATGTTTAAGCCATTTATGCTTTTTGAATTATTACTAATAAATCTCACCTCCAGAGACGGGGCTCACAGGCACCGCAGAGGCCCCAGGACCTCCCTCCTCCTCTGGCCGGGAGGAGCCCTCTCTCTCCTTGGCCAAACGTTCCTGGAATGAAAATCCATTACGTGTAAACCTCCATCAGTAACCGCATGTTACAGGTACATGTTTGAAAGGGTTGGTTTGTTACAACTGATTTGAGCCCTGTCGGCCATCTTGTGGTGTTGGACTTGCTGCTATACAGAAAACACACACCTGAACCACGGGTTCTCCTCTCAGGATATGACACAGTATAGCCAACATGGACTCAGCCATACGCCCCCCATACACCTTCAGGGGCTTGCGGTTCCACAGACTGCGTATGCAGTTGAATGCAGCCTAAAGGAGATTTAAACAGAGATTTAAACATTTAATCAGGACTCCTGAAGAAACAACATGCGCTTTAACATTCACCAACTTGTGAACTCAGCAAACAACCACACATCCATCCCCTAAGACAGGGTTATAGACCCTGGACCTCGAAGCCAGGACTGATTTAGACCAACGGTTGAACAGAACCAGCAGACTTCTCCCCCGCAGGGTAAGAGTTGATGATCCCTCCCCTAAGAGGTCCCAAGAGGGTGTGTCCTTTTTGTAGTGAACAGGAGCGTAACGGATACACCTTTAGACACAGTAAACAGGGTCTGGGACCCAGAGAGCTCCTCAGGAACCTCCCCCACCTTCTGAGTGACGATGAGGAACCTCAGGGCGCTGAACTGAGGGGTGGTGGGCGTGACCCCGGGGACCTTGACCGGCAGGCTGTGGGGGGAGTCCAGCACGGTACTGGGATTCACCATCTTCTCCACCAGCATCAGCCAGGCGTCAAGGAACTCCCCAGTCCCGTCTGGCAGCTCCGCGTGCTCCAGACCCTCGGAGACGGGCACCTTACCGCCCATGGACAGGGCCCAGTTGAACGTCCTGGGGGAGAGGACACAACCACTCAAGGTCCAGGCCAACTCAGGGTTATAGTGAACGACAACCAACAACAGCAATTCCAATCAGAAATAATGTCAAATACCACAATTAAATATCGTATTTACAAACAGGCATAAATGATTAATTGTCCCACTGACTAGGGAGATGTCAGTGGGGATACAGGGTGTCAGTGGGGATACAGGGTGTCAGTGGGGATACAGGATGCTTGACTCACTCGAAGAGGGCATCATGTCCACCGGAGCAGAAGAACTTCTGCAGCATCAGATGGTAGGGATACTTTCTCTCGTCAAAGAGCATGGGGGAAGTGAAGCCCACAGAGCAGATGAAGAACGTCAGCCTGGAGGGAAGGAGACAACACCACTATGAGACACGTACATCCATCCAATCCTCTAGGCATCTACTGGGAGCTGTGGCTCAAGTCTCCTGCTGGGTGCATCTTGACTGGCTTAGATCGCTTATATGGGAAAGACCGTTTGGTTCAATGGCTGATCTTTTCTCCAAGGCATCTAAATACATTTGTTTCTGACAACGTCCCCCACTGCTACGACAAGCCAACTGATGTGTACATTTCCAAGGCTCTGCTAAGCCTCCTGCCTTTCCAAGTAGCTTCAGCAGATGGATACACTGATAATTCCCGCTACAACCGGGTGAGCAGGGTCGGTGCAGCGCCCCACCTGAAGCGAGGGGTAGGGGTGTAGGATGGGGGCTGCCAGCTGAGGCCCTTGGTGAGCAGCTTGGTGAGGGAGGACGCGGTGGCCCTGGCGGCAGGCGTGGGGGCAGTGCCCGTGCTGGTGGCGTGGTGAGAGCGGCGCTGGCGCACCGGGGAGCCCACACACAGCTTCACCAGCAGGCCGAAGAGCTCGGCCAGGGCCCGGCCCAGACGAGACGAGGCTGGAGGAGAAAGACCCCACAGTTACACGCCTGCAGAGGGGAGCGGCGGGCCCAAGCGGGAAACCCAATCATTGTGGAGCGCCGCACCGGACAGCAGAGGCTTGATCTGCTTGATGCGCGTTGCCATGGCAGGGGTCAGTTTGGACTTGGTCTTGGGGTCGCTGGTGCCGGCGGGGGGCTCGTCGGTCTCCATGGGGGCCAGCGTGTCGCCGTCTAAACCCATGCCCTCCAGAAGGCCCGTGGCAGACGGGTCGACCGCTACCACCTCTGGCTCAGCTGGCAGGGAGACGGGTGGAGGACAGGGAGACGGGTGGAGGACAGGGCTAGTGGTTAGAGTGGAGGCTTTTCACACACACCCCAAAGACAGCGACATTGGTCTACAGCACATCCATAGCAACTAAAGGTCGTGAATCACATTCTGCAATCTCATTCCTTGTCAACCAAGCATGTAGAAGGAAGAGGTAAACCCTCGTGTTGGTTGGTTCACCAGCGGGGCTTCTTACCAGTTCTCCTGGACCCGGAGGGAACGGCTGTGGTGCTTCCAGACTGCTTGTCCTCCTTCGGGACCAGCTTCTGCATGTCAGCCTGGCCGAACTCACAGCCTGGGGGGAGGCTGCGGGAGGAGGAGGGAGTTCAGTACGAGTCACATTAGCACCCGCCAAACAGCAGCCGCTAACCGCTAACCGCCCTGGGGTCCAGAGACACCGAATGATACACAAAGACAGAGCGAGAGAAAAACAGACAGCGACAAACAGCACGAGTGTCAGACAGGCCTGTTGGGTTAGGGTTAAGGTCAGAGAGGGCGTGTCAGACAGGCCTGTTGGGTTAGGGTTAGAGGGCGTGTCAGACAGACCTGTTGGGTTAGGGTCAGAGGGCGTGTCAGACAGGCCTGTTGGGTTAGGGTTAGAGGGCGTGTCAGACAGACCTGTTGGGTTAGGGTCAGAGGGCGTGTCAGACAGACCTGTTGGGTTAGGGTCAGAGGGCGTGTCAGACAGACCTGTTGGGTTAGGGTCAGAGGGCGTGTCAGACAGACCTGTTGGGTTAGGGTTAAGGTCAGAGAGGGCGTGTCAGACAGGCCTGTTGGGTTAGGGTTAGAGGGCGTGTCAGACAGACCTGTTGGGTTAGGGTCAGAGGGCGTGTCAGACAGACCTGTTGGGTTAGGGTCAGAGGGCGTGTCAGACAGACCTGTTGGGGGTGCACAGAGACAGCAGCACAGTGCTTTCCCACACCAAGGAGCAGTACAGCTGGCTCAGCTTGTTGAGGACACTCAGCCCCAGCTGGGAGCCCCACTGGTTCACGCTGATGGCTCGGATCTCACTCTGCACCGCACGGACAGGAAGAGGAGGGGTCAAATACCAGCCAGACAGGAAGAGGAGGGGTCAAATACCAAATGGACCACGCCACAACGCCAGGGCGGTTCCCCCCACGTGACCAGCAGCTTACCTGTCCGACTCGGCAAGTGTGCACGAACATCAGGATGTAGGCGTGGGCGGCGGTGAGCGCGTGCAGCAGGGGCGTGGCACGGGCCGACAGCGTGGCGTCGGTCACGTGCCCGGCGGTGGCGAGCTCCCGGAGCAGCACAGAGCCCCCGGGCACCTCGATGGGCCGGTGGAGGGGCTCCAGGGCCGACAGGATGCTGTCCAGCTGACACAGGCCCTCCTGGAGCACCTTGGGCTCGTGGGACAGCGTCTGGGGGCGAGACGACACACGTCGCTTCAGCATCAATACAGCACAGCCCCGGGGACGGCAGACGGGCGTGTGTAATACCATACTAACACACACCTCGTACTTGTGTAATACCATACTAACACACACCTGCGTACTTGTGTAATACTATACTAACACACACCTGCGTACTTGTGTAATACCATACTAACACACACCTGCGTACTTGTGTAATACCATACTAACACACACCTCGTACTTGTGTAATACCATACTAACACACACCTCGTACTTGTGTAATACTATACTAACACACACCTGCGTACTTGTGTAATACCATACTAACACACACCTCGTACTTGTGTAATACCATACTAACACACACCTGCGTACTTGTGTAATACGATACTAACACACACCTGCGTACTTGTGTAATACCATACTAACACACACCTCGTACTTGTGTAATACCATACTAACACACACCTGCGTACGTGTGTAATACCATACTAACACACACACCTGCGTACGTGTGTAATACTATACTAACACACACCTTGTAATTGGGTAATACTATACTAACACACACCTTCGCACCGCAGCCAGGAGCCACATGAAGTAAGGGCTCAGGGAGAAGTGCCATTAGATGTGGTCATAAACACCTTTTTACATTCCAGACATGTGCCTTTGGCCAGCTAAGGATGCAACAGGCTTCCAACCACCCCCATCTCTTAAACCACGATCCCACCCAACAGCCCCCAGGGTTGGGACTCACCAGTATGGACTTGCAGACCCCAGCCACAGCTTGACAGGCGGCCGACGTGGGGAAGTCGATGGGCAGGTTGGGGAGGCCCAGGATGGAGACCAGAGGCAGGAGACCCTTCTGGTTAACGAACTCCTGACAGTGGTCGTCCGTTGTGTTGTTGCTCAGGATCGACTCGACAAACTTCATCTGTGATGCACAACGTGGTCAGGAGGACCCATGAGAATCACATTGGGTTAAAAGGTGTCACAATGGTAAATCACAGAGAGATTGGTTTATATTGGCACCAGGGAACCAGCATTAGAAACTCAGTCTTAATTACATTTCAGCTAAGGGAAAGAGACCAGCAATAAAAGTACTAGAATGTGCATCAACGCCACGTACCACATTCAGGATGTAATCCATCAAAGGAATTGGTATTCTCTCTTCAGTGCCAACCACCCTGTAAGAAACCCCCACAACAAATCAGCCTCCTAACTCAAACACAAGAACATACGTTTTAAAATAATTTACTACAGAGGAAACAAATTTTGAAAAAAAAAAAGAAATCAGAGGAGCAATAAATCCTGAGGTGATCAAGAAGAGTCACATCTCTGATTTGGAATGTCATACAGTTCAACGGGCACTGACTGTCTGTTGGCCTCTGGCTCCCCCTGCTGTTGGGTGAACGTATGCAGCGCCTCCTCTTCCTCCTCGTCTTCACTGGAGGCCTCCTCGGCTGCGTGGGAGGAGCGGGCAGGGGGCGCAGTGACGGTGCCGTCTGCCTTCTGGATTGAGGGCTTCTGACAGATGTACTCTGGGGCCCGGCCCAGATTGCAGATCTCCTCCAGTAACTGGGAGGAAAAAGCCATTTATTGAAGGCACAGAGCCAGCGTTGGTTCTGAACACAACAAGGCAGGACATGTTTTGTTGTGATTCAAGTAGGTATTTAAAAGCTGGCGCGGGAGACTGATCTTCCTAACCAGTGCCAATTCTGGCAGCTTTTGATTCTTTTCTACTCTGGATAACAGGTCTATGGTAGTTGGAGCATCCACATGAAGATGGCCAAAATGCAATTTTTTTGACAAAACCTATGAGTAAATTGTGTTTGTTTCCTATGAAGCAATACATATGTGGTCTCCTAACAGGTGCAAAATGTTTCAGCAGACCTAACCCTAACCTCAGAGGTGACAAACCCACCTTGATGATTGCTGTGGTAGCGTCCGTCTTCAGAGTGGGTTGATGTCTCATCAGTTCATCAACAGCACTGCCCAGGTTGGAAGCCGTATCTCCTGCATTAGACATGCATTGTTAAACACAACCCTCCCAACACATTCATTAACACACACAACTCCCCCTTCAACGAGCGGGACACACACCCCCAAAAACTCACCCAGAGGGTCGGAGCTGCGTCTCCGTCTCATCGCAGGCAGGTAGTCAGGTGACAGGAGTACCTTGAAGAGCCTCTCGAAGGGCTGGCATTGGACGAAGGAGTGCAGGCCTCGCGCGTTTAAGCACAGAGCACTGAACACGTTAGGGAGAGAACCAAGCACCTCCCGGGTGGCCGGGACCTGCAGAGAGAGAGACTGTGAGAGAGAGAAGGGAGAAAGAGAGAAAAAGGGGAGGAAGAGAGAGAGTGAGAGACAGAGTGGCGAGGGAAGGGAACAAATCAGAAGGGGGGGCGCAGGGAAACAAAACGTGAAGGCAATCAGGAGCGGGGGAGGAAGAGAGTGAGCCACAGGGGGAGGAAGAGAGAGAGAGTGAGCCAGGGGGAGGAAGAGAGAGAGTGAGCCACAGGGGGAGGAAGAGTGAGAGTGAGCCACAGGGGGAGGAAGAGAGAGAGTGAGCCACAGGGGGAGGAAGAGAGAGAGTGAGCCACAGGGGGAGGAAGAGAGGGAGAGAGAGACAGGGGGAGGGAGAGAGAGACAGGGGGAGGAAGAGAAAGACAGGGGGAGGAAGAGAAAGAGAGACAGGGGGAGAAAGAGAGAGAGAGACAGGGGGAGAAAGAGAGAGTGGCGAGGCTAAGGAACAAATCAGAAGGGGAGAGGGATGAACAGGAGGAAAGGCAGAGGGAGTAACGGAGGAGATGAAGTAGTGAAGCAACGGAGAGAGAATGCCTGAATAATTCTGGGAGACGGAGGAGGAGAGAGGGGGATGAAGGGAGGGAGGGAGGGGCGTAAACTAGGCTGGTTAGACCTACATCCCCACCTACACCACCTGTCTGTAGATAAGACCTGACATCTACACTTCTGACTTGCTTCAAATAGACCAATGAGGAGGGGAGCAGAGAGTCAAGGAGACCAATGAGGAGGGGAGCAAAACGACAAGGAGACCAATGAGGAGGGGAGCAGAGAGACAAGCAGTGGGGCAAAAACAGGAAGAAAGACAACAGAGAGAAAGGAGAAGGAAAAGAGACCTAGCCGGCCCACCTGAACACTAGCGGCAAATACACCCCCTGACGCTGAGCATCACCAGATACACCCCCTGACGCTGAGCATCACCAGATACACCCCCTGACGCTGATCAAGGCCCCTCAGCATGGCTGACGACGACGGTTTGCTCCGTCCCAGACACATAATTCCTCAACACAGATTTGTCCAAGTAGAAACAAACCACTAAAGTGACAGTATCGTTTACTTCCTCAACAGGCGCGGGACGGTATTTGCCAGTAGTGTCTGGAGCCGGGGGGCGGTGGTACTCACATCCTTGATGAGCAGGGCGTGTAGCATGACATCAGTCAGACCGTTATCCTGCAGAGACGAGAGCAGAGACGGCTCCTGGAACACAAACACTGTCACCACCTCCGTCGCTGTGGAGGAGGGAGAGATGAGAAGGGGGAAGGAGGCAAAGGGGAAAACGAGGGGGAAGAGAAAACATCAGGAGAGGAAGGAATAGGTTGTGTGAGAACAGGAGCTAAACGGGAACATGTCTTGTGTGATTGAATCCCACGGGACCCGTTTGCTCACCTAGTAGAAAGAGAGAAGGTCCATAATACTCTGCATTGCTTATGATGTGTTTCAGTGAGGTAGGCAGGGACCCGTCCATGACTGGAGACACAGACAGACAAGGTCAGTCAGGCCGTGGGGATATCGATGGAGATGAACACACACGTTCAACAAGCTTTCTGACCAGCTTTCCAGTCATGGAAAGAGGAGAACCTGACAACAATGACGGTTACCACGACCACCTAAATCGAGAGGTCGAAGGTCGCTCACCGTGCCGGATGCCGTCTGAGAAGGCCGGGTCCTGAATGGCTTTCTTCAAGAAGTTTAACATGGACTTCAGGAGAGCTGCCCGCTGTGGTATACACTGGACACCTGGGGACAGAACACAGTCAGGCAACACACTGGACACCTGGGGACAGAACACAGTCAGGCAACACACTGGACACCTGGGGACAGAACAGTCAGGCAACATGGGGGGGGTGGGACTAACAGACAGAGACAGACAGTGAAAGAGACTGTGAGACTGAAGGAGAACAAGGAGAGTGAGAAGGAGAAAGAAAAGGAGATCACCTGTGCGGGGGTTGCTGCTGGTGTTGCTCGGGGGTCGGTGTTCTGCCTCAGGTCTGGAGGAAGTTGAGGGTCCAGGGCTGCTCTCCATCCTCTCGTCTGACACTGAAACGCAGGCAGAGACCACAACAGTGAATAAGTAGAATCTCACAAAGACCACACCCCTCACCAATCAACAACAGTGATTAAGTAGAATCTCACAAAGACCACACCCCTCACCAATCAACAACAGTGAATAAGTAGAATCTCACAAAGACCACACCCCTCACCAATCAACAACAGTGATTAAGTAGAATCTCACAAAGACCACACCCCTCACCAATCAACAACAGTGATTAAGTAGAATCTCACAAAGACCACACCCCTCATCAAACAACAACTGTGAATAGATAGAATCTCACACAACACAAAGGAAAACAGCCGCAACGGAACCAAGGCTATGCTATGGCAAATTCAGACAATTCAAACCCTTTTTCTCAGTTTGCAGATTTAATTCATAATCCCATTTGCTCTCTTGCAGCCTGCAATTAAATCAAATGCTTCTCTCCTAACCTACATTTGAATGGTACCTTGCCTGTACCCATTCGATGCAACATGCATTTGATTGACAATATGCTGCCAACTGTGAATAACTACAAATTCAGCGGGTCACATTCTGGACAGGCCATATATATGGGTCGGGGGTAGACCCTGATGCCATCCTCCCTGTCGCTAATGAAGCTCAGGTTCTACCACGATAGGTAAACAGCTAGCTACATGAACACACGCAGACTCATAGCCTATGCCATGGCTGCAGTGACAAAACCAGCCAGGCATTGGCCACCCCATATAACACTATGCTAAGGCTGCAGTGACAAAACCAGCCAGGCATTGGCCACCC
>JACXGK010011674.1:0-15709 GCA_016801125.1 Novumbra hubbsi
TGTTTCCTCCCGGCAGGGTGGGATGATATTTGTTTCCTCCCGGCAGGGTGGGATGATGCGTGTTTCCACCCGGCATGCAAGCCGTGCGGATGAGGGATGCCTGGATTATTTGCAGTACGTCTGTCAATGTGGAATTTTGTGTGCTGTGGGTTTTTCGGGGCTTAGTGTATGTTTACTTTGGCGTGGCTGCTGTGCGAGGCGTTATATAATGGCCGTTGGTGCGGTGCTGCTGTAATCTCACCCACTGTCAGGGGACATAAGGAGATGATTCCCTTTCTTGAACTAGGGCCTGATCAGGAGACACATGTAACATCTCACTCTCTCCCTCTCTCCCCCCTCTCTCTATCTCTCTGTTGCACGTCTCTCTTACTCATTTTTCCTCTTACCCAGTTGAGACAGCAGGATAAATCACATCATGATATCATCACATTTCGCTTAAAGGCTCTATTCGATTAAAACTAATGTGATCTAATAATAAACGAAGAAACCACTTAAGACAGCTTAGTTAATGTTACAACGTCCGTGATCCCATTCACCTGCATTTGACAACAAAGTTTTTAAAGTCACTTGTTCCTTTCCAGCTTAGATGAGAGCGCTTGTGGTAATCTGTCATTTGTGGGACACAACCAGCGCTGCATGCACGCCACCGAGAGGGGCCAGGTTGTGTACCCGTCCCCTTTTAATCCCCCCCCCCCCTCCGACCACAGAATGGTACGGCCCGGTAATCCTCTCTGTTGCCGTGGTAGCACTGAGAGGGTTCTGGATGGCAGATAACGTTAACACTGCAGCCCACCTTCCAACTAAAGGATATTCCTAGCTGCTTGTCCGCTTCGCCCTGCTCTGGATAATCGGGGGCCGGGACTAGCCTTGACGTTACCACAGATTGCCGGAGAGGGGTAAGTAATCGTTGGTTAGGCCGTAGAGGTCCCTTCAGTTCCAGGCGCGTGTACGACTCAACCTCGCTTTGTAGGAGTCGTCTGACCCATGTAGCTGTTGCAGAATTACTGTCAAAGTGCAGCGCGGCAGAGGTTTAATGTATCCAGGTGTGTTAGCGTGAAAACGAGCTAGGATGCTCTGCGGGTCTCGTGTGCTCAGTGTTATTATTGAGTCCCAACTAAGTGGATTTCTCCTGCAGACCTGATATGGCTGCTGGGCTTCGACATGGGTTTCGCTAAACCCTGCATCATAACACCCCCGGTCAGCTGTACCTCCAGTCACGCGGAGGAGGAAGGGTAGGGGGGAGTACGCTCATCTTCTCACTGTCAATCAGTCAGAGATTCCGGATCCCGGATGTGGGACTCTAAGACAGCAGCTATGCCGAGTGTCATTTGTGATCGGGACAAATCGCAGTTCGGCGTTCGCTGATGGTGACGAAGACGTTTGGCTGTGCTGAAACCGCAAAACCGGACCCGCGGCCTGGCCAATCCATTAAGGTGCTTTTAAAAGAAGTGATCCAGTTACCCGTTTCAGTAGTCGTGGGGATTACAGCAATGTGCTTATGGCATCCTGTCCCCGGCCCGAGGCCCTGCACTGGACCCACTGGGGTGTAACCCGGCTGCTGTAGACTGGACCCACTGGGGTGTAACCCGGCTGCTGTAGGCTGGACCCACTGGGGTGTCACCCGGCTGCTGTAGACTGGACCCACTGGGGTGTAACCCGGCTGCTGTAGACTGGACCCACTGGGGTGTAACCCGGCTGCTGTAGGCTGGACCCACTGGGGTGTCACCCGGCTGCTGTAGACTGGACCCACTGGGGTGTGACCCGGCTGCTGTAGACTGGACCCACTGGGGTGTAACCCGGCTGCTGTGGGCTGGACCCACTGGGGTGTGACCCGGCTGCTGTAGACTGGACCCACTGGGGTGTGACCCGGCTGCTGTAGGCTGGACCCACTGGGGTGTCACCCCGGCTGCTGTAGACTGGACCCACTGGGGTGTAACCCGGCTGCTGTAGACTGGACCCACTGGGGTGGGACCCGGCTGCTGTGGGCTGGGAGCCCTGGCCTGTCCAATGGTGTTCCGTCATTTTCCCACTTGGCCTTTATCAGGCTTTATATGGGGCCGTTCCGCCTCGGAGGGTGGAGTCTCCTCGGGCATTGGTTCCTATTGGCGAGGTAATTGCTCTCATCCGGTGTCTCTGGTCATAGTTTCTGGTTAAAAGGAGAGGATGATATCCAATATGTGTACTAAACCTGCCTCTGTGCTTCGGTGACCATGGACCTGGTGTGTTATACTAGACCTGGTGTGTTATACTGGACCTGGTGTGTTATACTGGACCTGGTGTGTTATACTGGACCTGGTGTGTTATACTGGACCTGGTATGTTATAGTGGACTGGTTTACTGGACTGGACCTGGTGTTATACTGGAACTGGTTTACTGTCCTGGACCTGGTGTGTTATACTGGACCTGGTGTGTTATACTGGACCTGGTGTGTTATACTGGACTGGTTTACTGTCCTGGACCTGGGGTGTTATACTGGACTGGTTTACTGTCCTGGGCCTGGTGTGTTATACTGGACTGGTTTACTGTCCAGGACCTGGTGTGTTATACTGGACTGGTTTACTGTCCTGGACCTGGTGTGTTATACTGGACCTGGTGTGTTATACTGGACTGGTTTACTGTACTGGACCTGGTGTGTTATACTGGACCTGGTTTACTGTCCTGGACCTGGTGTGTTATACTGGACTGGTTTACTGTCCTGGACCTGGTGTGTTATGCCGGACCTGGTGTAAAATATTCGACCTGGGGTATTTTACCGGACATGGTGTAAAATATTAGACCTGGGGTATTTTACCGGACATGGTGTAAAATATTCGACCTGGGGTATTTTACCGGACATGGTGTATTTCACTGGTTTATTATTATGCTTTAGTAAGCATGGATGTGCAACCCTACATTCAAAAATAAATAACCCCTCACCATAGGTAGTGTGTAGAACAGGTGCCTCTGAAAGCATGACCCGAGTGCTTCAGGCTAATGTGCTTTATATTGTAGGTTGTGAAGGAACCAGGGCTTGCATGTTATTTACAGGTCCTCTGTTTAGCTAGGGGGCATCCGCTGTGTTCCATTGGGTGGCAGGCTGTACCAGCAGCATGGCAAACTGTGCAGGTTTGCCTCTGAAGCAGTCCAGGTCTGTCCTTGGAACTGGAATTGTACGCCAGTCGACGGCATGCTTCCTTTCCAGGGCCCCAGGGTCATGACGGGGACACTGCCCTTACTGTCTTGGATAAGATATAAAATGGGTGCACTACACTCTGTAGTTATTGAAAATCTCACGGCACTTATGGTAAGAAAAGGGGTGGTAAATTACTCATCTGGCCCTCGTAACTAACATGCATACTTAATCATCACCGAGTTCTGCTTAGCTTGTACATCTCCTGACCCTGTTACTCTTCTCCCGGGGGGCTTTGGCTGTGTGTTTGGGGTCGTAATCCTGCTTCAAGATGAATCCTGTCCCCAGGTCTCTTCTTGCAGACTTCAACGGGTATTTCGCTGCAAAGGGATTTGGAAGAAAATACTTATCATTCGAAATCATTAAATTATAACTTCTTACCGACGAGGAGAAGCCTAATAATTGCTTTTCTTATATCGTTTGTGTAGTGTTGAGGTGAGTCTGTCGAATGAACCCTTGGACACCAGCAACGTAGGTGAGTGGAGGACGACACACTGACTACCGTTAACACGCAATGACAGTGCGTTTACAGGCAACAGCTGTTGTCTTCGCCGCCTGTCGATGTCCAGTAACTGCGGTAATGCTAGTAAACAATTTCACCCTACTCGGCAACGTTCTTCTAACTGAATGCAGGGAGATGTCTGTGGTGTTGAGGCCCTTCCGACTAGTGGGAACTAAATGCATCACCGGCTACACTCTGAGACGTCATAATGGCCTTGTTGGCCGAGGCTGAAGTCCATTGTGCATTACGGAGCTTGTTGGCAATGGCCCAGGCACACATACCGACGCAGTGACCGTAACAGGGCTGATGGGAGGATGCAGGGAGCAGGACGAGGGAAGCGACGCAGAGGGTCTGTGTATGAACCGAGCCGCATGGCTCCTTCCCAACGGTGTATAACGGCCTGTGTTCGTGAGTAGGCCTTGAACAGTCCTGTAGAGCGCATATTTGCGCCAAATCTGCACATTTCATTGTAGACCCTTTGTTGCTGTGACCCTGATGCTCTGTTGGAGTCCGTCACGAGCGTGGAGTCACGACAACGCTGGCCTCAATGTTGGCATGGAGTCACGACAACGCTGGCTTCAATGTTGGCATGGAGTCACGACAACGCTGGCTTCAATGTTGGCATGGAGTCACGACAACGCTGGCTTCAATGTTGGCATGGAGTCACGACAACGCTGGCTTCAATGTTGGCATGGAGTCACGACAACGCTGACAAGACTGGCTTTGATGTCAACTCTAGCTTCAGCGTCAGTACTGCTGGACAGAGTGACGAAATTCCACTACTGGAATGTACGGAACATATGTGTGTTGCACCAAATAAGCATTTGAAAATATATAACCCTGAAAATAGTCTACTTAATGGCTATATATTACACTGCTTGTCCTTCTCTGTAAACAACACGAAGTGGCTCGCTCAAGCAGGTCAATGTTATAGAGAGGGAGAATTCAAATCTTACCCTACGAGGTTTGGAACCTGCTGGTTTTCATGTCATCCATAATTGCACCCACCACATGTCTGAATAAATCCCTAGTCAGTGACCAAATGGATGGGACCTGGCTTGGAGGCTTGGAGGTCCAGGTTTGAATACCGTTGCCATGACCTCCGTAGAGTGCAACTTTTCCTCACAGAGAAGGCAGTGCAGCAGGTTATTCGGACGCATCCTATCTTACGTGGACCACTACATAGCTCTTTTGATAGAGCTACCTGCTTGTACCATCAAACCCCCATAACTGGTCCAGAATGCTGTACATGTAAGGGCCGTTTTGTGACTTGGAATACAACATCCTGAACTACCATTTGGCGTCGACCCCTTCTGAACTCAATGGACTTATTCACCCCCTTTTGAAACCTGGACCAATTGCCTGAACGGTAGTTTATTCATCGTTCCACTCTGGGCGTTCAATTCCATTACCAGTGCTCTATGGAAAAAAAGGTTTAATGTGCTTTGAGCCTAAATGGAATTGCGTTGTCTGTTGTGTGTTACCTGTGCATGCAAGAGGTAAGCTCACATAGGAAGGAGTCAGCAGTGCCCGAGATGCTAGCGTTCTGCTCAAACGCAGTGTCCTCCCTACGTGTTGTCTGCAGGTGTTTAGTTAGATCCTGTTACAGTGGTCACAGCCTCGCCGGCACTAACCCACTTCCAAGGCGGTAGATTAGTTGGTGGGGGTCTAAAATTAGACTCCTGATTCCCGACTTTTAACGGGCTGAAGCCGGGCTGACAAGGAGACGACACCAATGTCAGCCGGCTCCAGGTCCTCTGCAGTCATCCACCTCCAGTCCTGGACTGGGCCCTGGGTTTATAGTGTGTTCGTCTTGAGGCAAGAAGGGACGGCCACTCAAAGTAAGTGCGTTTGTGCTATCGGCAAAATCCAAAAACCTTCCTTTCCGGCGGATCTTGTGCAGGAAAGGAATATCGATTGGAAAAGCGGACGTTTGCATACATAGTTGAGAAGGGTCTCCGATGGGGATAAACGTTTATTTTCCATGATCATGTCCATTTAGCAGAATATAATGAATATGCTACGATAAAATTGCTGTTCAAGAAAAAAAGAATCCCAAAACTTGGGAAGCGTTCTGAGTATGTGGCAAAGGGAAAAAAACAAAAAATACAATTGAATAAATACAATTGCATGATATCCATACAACCTGGAATTTGATGTAAACAAAATATTAGAGAGAATATTGACGGATCACATCCAGTTTGGAGTGGCTAGGTGGCTTCCTCTCAGCTGGGGGGCGCCTCAAAGCTTTAGGGATTCCCAATGGATTAATGTCCCAGGAGTCGTAGCTGTGGGCCACCTGGGTGATAATACCTGTGGGCTGGTTCAGCCCCTTCGTTTGACGTCGCGCTCTCTGTATGGGCGTGATGGTGCTCACATCCAATTAGCCGAAACGCTCTTCGGTCGGGCGGTCGGGGACACCCGATGGTGGTTTAGCCGTGGCTCCTCGATAACCGCGAAGGGCTTTGCACCGCAGGCGGTCTGTGTGGTCAGTTGTCCCCGTTGGGGTTCGTGGCTGTGCTGGTCGGTCTGTGTTCCGTCATTTCTAGTATCACTCTAAGCTGTTTTATGCAATACTCCAGCAGTCCAGGTTTGGCCCTGCCTTCCCCCCTGCTCTAGCCTATGTGATCTGCAGGCCAATCAGGTGTGGCTTCCTTGTCAATCATGTACTTCCCTGTCTGTGCTCCTGGCAGGTTGCAGCAGAGACCCCGTGCGTGGCGTTAAATGAGGCTCCAGCCAGGCGTGAGGACACTCCCAGAGAGGAGGAGTTGGGGCCGCAAGTAACCCCGCCCCCTTCGGGCCTCTGCCCCACCCCTACCCCTAGCCCCCCCCATCAGGAAGTGCACACAGAAGAGCAGCGAATACAGCTACTGGTGAGTGATTTATTAATACAAACACGTTACGCCCAAACACACAGTCGTTGGAGACGACTTCTGAGGCAACACCAAGTGGGCTAGTGGCTTGAAAGCTTGTCAATAAGTGGTGGAATCAATCGCTGACATGCGTTTTGTCCTCACCGACAGGGACTCAGTCGGACCGCTGGTCAATCACTTATGCCCTAGTCGCGTTGTGTCTGTCCAGTCAGTCAATTAACCGAGTCCCTCCCCTTTACCACAGCACACAACTGTCCCATCTTTGTAATGATAATGCTTTAATTATTGGGCTGTGTAGTGGTGGATGGTGAAATAAGCTGATGTCTCTGCCGGCCTCTGGGTGACGGGGGGCCAGAATCTGCTGCATGTAAGCTGCATTTAGGATAATTAAAGAATGCTAAGCTTGGTAATACCTCGTTGTTACCATGTCAGGGGTCAATATGGAAATTAAGGACTTACTTTTGTTTTGTATTTGGGGACCTGAACAGATTGATTGTGATTCGTGCAGACATGTGTTGGTAATCACTAAATGGTGGTAATAAAGTGGTTTGGCGTCCCAGAAACGGGCCAGGGCATGGTCATTGCTGGTGGGGCTCCTGAGGGATAGGCTTCTGGGCTGTGCGTCTGAGAAGACCTGTTAACTTTATGAATAGGCAACAAAGCAACAAAACAACAACGCACAGATGACCACACACCCCCAGGCTTGATGGCGCTGAAACAGAGAGAAGGTTCTCACAGGGTGTCCAGACTCTTGGCTGGTACTTGATGCATGTTGTGAACACCTAGTTGCTGTATATTTAGGGCTTTGTGGTGGTTTGCTCATTTCAGGAATGCGAGCTGAGTAAGAAGAGAAAAGAATGTGAAAACCTTGAGCATGAAGTAAGGAAGAGACAGAAGAGATGCCTGGATTTGGTAAGGGATTCGACTGGGCCACACTGAACCCTGTGCCCCTTCACATGCCTGTTAAGCACTGTAACCTTGTACCCTTCAAATGCCTGTTAAGCACTGTACCCCCTTACCCTTCACATGCCTGTTAAGCACTATGCCTCTGTACCCCTTCACATTCCTGTTAAGCACTGTAACCTTGTACCCTTCAAATGCCTGTTAAGCACTATACCCCTGTAACCCTCATATGCCTGTTAAGGACTATACCCCTGTAACCCTCACATGCCTGTTAAGCACTATACCCCTGTAACCCTCACATGCCTGTTAAGCACTATACCCCTGTAACCCTCACATGCCTGTTAAGCACTGTACCCGTGACGTGGTTGTTAACCACTGTATTACTGTGCGCCTGAGGCGGCTTTCACCAGTGGTGGCTGGTTGTGGGGTGTAAATCCCCCTATAATGGGGGAGTGGAATAGTATAAACTATATGCTGACCCCTGTCCTCTGGTGGCTCCCTTTCTGACAGGAGAGCCATCTTGAGGATGAGCGAAGCAGAAATGAGCGACTAGAGGAGGAGGCGGATCTCCTCGGGAGGAAGGCACAGCTGCTCGACCAGGTCAGAATCTGTTCCGGGCGAGTAGCCTTCTTCCAGCCCCTCTAGTTGTAATGACTATCTGGTTGTGAAGGTGAATCAGGAAAGTTCCAGAGGGGTTGGAGTAGAAACCTTCCTGTGAACAGGGTTGGACAGCCTTGGTCTACTCTACTACTCTAGTACTGTATATTGTTTTTCAATCCGGTACATTGTTTTGGGTTGTTTTGATGGTGGAATCGCCAATATGCTTGAAATATGAACCCTAAGCTGTGATGTCTTACTAAAAGGGTTGCAAAGATTCTGGGTTTTTCAGGAATCTTGGTTGATAGTTTTTAC
Source organism: Novumbra hubbsi (assembly GCA_016801125.1). NCBI lineage: Eukaryota > Metazoa > Chordata > Actinopteri > Esociformes > Umbridae > Novumbra > Novumbra hubbsi. The sequence continues at coordinate 8,360 of JACXGK010011674.1, forward strand.
ATTTTATGTTGATCTCGGTCTGATTCTTTGCCTCATCCAACAGTGATTCTTTAAAACCTCTTAGCTGTTTTTGTTAGGGTCTTTCAGGAGACTAGAAGGGCTTTGGTTTTGTCTGTTTATGGATCTCTGTCTGTCTGTCTGTCTCTGCCTGTCTGTCTCTGCCAGTCTGTCTCTACCTGTCTGTCTCTACCTGTCTGTCTCTGCCTGTCTGTCTTTTCTTGTCTGTTTGTCTCTGTTTATGCCTGTATTTTGCCTGTCTGTCTCTGCCTGTCTGTCTTTTCTTGTCTGTTTGTCTCTGTTTCTGCCTGTCTTTCTGCCTGTTTCTCTGCCGGCCTGTCTTTCTCTGTCTGCATGTGTGTCTTTGTTTATCTCTTTGTGTCTGTCTGTGTGTGTGTGTGTGTCTCTGTTTGTCTCTGCTCACTTCTCCCTGTGTCTGTCTATTCTTCTCTCTGTGTCTGTTTCTTCTTATTTTTGTCTGTTTCTTCTTCTCTAAGATCTATGAATTCAGGCCAGCTAGTAGAGCCCAGAGTCCAAACTAAACATGGCAAAGCGGCATTTAGTAGCTCCGCGGCACACAACTGGAACAAGCTACCAGAAGATCTTAGACATGACCCAAACCTATCCATTTTCAAGTCCGGTTTAAAAACACTCCTGTTTTCACGTGCCTATGACTGAGGGCTTGACCACACAATGTGCCCTATAGCTTTAATAGATACTTTAAAAGCAACATGGAAACCCTATACCAGACTTTTTCATTTTCATAACTTTTTTAAAATCCTTCTTAATTTTCCTTTACACTTTTACTGTATTTTTTTACATGTTAAAATGGTCCATGTCTGTTTTAAACAATCTGTTAAAATTGTGACCAAAAGTGGGAAGATGTAAGAGGTTGAATTGTGGAGTCGGTTTGTAAAACGCGTGCTCGTACAAAGTGTGAATCTAATTAAGATCGCAATGCAATGAGTGTATTATTGTGAATACACTGGGATGTAAGTGGGCGCGCTGCACCGTGTGAATGATCCACCGATAAAATATCAGGCTGTTTGTATAACGAGACCTGAGTTGCATTGGATGGTTACTGAGTGAATGTGTGGACGGGCGAATAGAGGACAAGTTGTAGATAGACTGTTAGTTATGAAATTGTATTGCTCTTTTAATTTTTTTTAATTTCTCTTTCTATTTCTCTTTCTATTGCCCGCTTTGAATGTCTTGTCTTGTAAAGCACATTGAATTGCATTTATGTATGAATTGTGCTATATAAATAAACTTGATTGATTGATTGATTGATTGGTTGATTGGTTGATTCTCTGTCTGTTTCTTCTGTCTGTGTCCCTCTCAGGCTCGGGTTGAGAATGAGGAGCTGAGGGAAGATCTCTCTGAAGTGACCGCTCAACGTAATTCAGTTCTCGAGGAGAACCAGAGACTCTGTGCCAAACTGGAGAACCTAGAGCAGGTCCTAAAGGTACCCCATCTGTTCGCCATGAGTTCCCTCAACCAATTTTAGAACACTAATTAAAAAAAAAAACGAAATCCTAATGCCCGGTTCGTTGTGACTACAAACCCAGTGGTGTTTGTAATAATTAATTTGTCCTAATTAGTTGCGGCACTCGTCTAATTTGTTGGTGACAAGCCGGGAAAGTCGATGACCGTCCCTCCGTGGCTCCTGTCTAACGTGTGGCTCTTCTGACGTCCCCAGCATATGCGAGAGGTCGCCGAGCGAAGGCAGCAGCTGGAATTGGAACATGAGCAGGCACTGGCTATCCTCAAGTTCAAACAGGACGAAATCAAACGTCTGCAGCGGGTGAGACCACGGTGCCGCCCGGCTGGGGAGGCATGGGGGTTCAATGCCCGCAGACCTGCCCTGATGAAGCGCTCCGCAAGAGCCTGTCAGTCACCTCCAGTTGAACAGTGTCTGGCGCAGTGGCGGTGTGGTAGTGAAGGCTTTGTCCAGTAGGGGGCAGCTGTCGGATGCAGAATTGGTTTCTTAAGGGTTTTGTTTGTGTGGGGGTGGACGGTTGAGAGATACCCCCGTAGGGAGTTTTTCCTAGCCACTGGGCTTCAATCCTGTTGTTGCGTGCTCACTGGGGTTTTAGGCTTGGTGTTTTTGTAAAAGCACTTTGCGACAACTGCTGTTGTAAAAAAGGGCTTTATAAATACATTTGATTGATTGAGATACTAGATGTGAACTAACCGATTAAACATGGGGAATACACTGCCCCAAAGAACTAACACTTAATCGTCACAGTATAACACCAAGGCAATTAAACTTCAGGGATTGATTGGTGATTTTCGGTTTCCGTTTTTTGTAGTTAAGCCATTTGGTTTACAAATAACACAATGTACAGCAAATGTAGGTCTTTAATATGTTTAGCTTGTCGAGACCCGATGTGTGATTTACGTGTACCCTTAATTTTTTGAGCCGGGCGCTAACATCTTTCTTTTGTCATTCAACAGGCTGAGTTTTTCGCCAAGAGGGAGCATGAGGGCGTGGTTCAGATGCTGGAGGTGAGTCTGTTCTAGATGTTGTGGATCTGTAATGCTCATGTATATATTTATATGCTGCAGACTTTGGGTCTTGGTATTTTACTTCCATAGTGCGGAGGCGTTTTAAATGGTGCAGAGATCAGGTCTAGATGTTGTGGTTCTGTGGCCATTGCGTTATCAGACCCTCTCCTAAAAGCAGGTCTGGCAGTGTAACCGTTGACGGTCTATACAAGACAGGGCCCGTAGCAACAGAACACATAGACACAATAGCACGCTTTCTCACGCTCTGTCTTTCTCTGACTTGGCTGAGTCTTGTCAGTAAAAGCGTTACACCTACACAGACATAAATGAAGACACGCATACATGCACTCACACACACACCGGAAGTAACGCCCTGATGGAACTACCATTTTTATTCAACCAGAAACATATCAACCCACCGACATACACACTCTCAACACACCAAGCCAGGCTAAACTAAACTGCTGAGAATACATATTACAGATATCCTTTTGTGACTGACCCAGTGTCAATACGTTATTAGACCGCTGCTTATTTGAAATACCCTCCAGAGGACATGGTTATTATGGCACAAACCTGTCCTTAATTTCTTTGGCTGCCATTTAAGGCATCTGTGTAGAATGACAGTTTGAACTTTGAACAGATGTCAGTTATGCTAATTTCCCTTCCGTGCATTCATGCTGAAACTAGGAAGTTGCTAACCTATTTTGCCTTTCTGAACATGGATTGAACATGACCCATGACCATTATTCAAACTGTTACTATGAGGTGAAAGCAAAAAGTATTTGTGAACAGCACTTTGTATGCATCGCCTCACCTCAGGGCACCCAAGGTTTTGGGACAATTGGCTTGAGAGTCGTTTCTGGTTAGTCAGGTCTGTTGTATCACATCATTGGTGAAGGCATAAGAACATCCATCAGAAACCTGAGAGAAAACGAGAAAAGAATACAAGCAGTCAGCAACCGCACAAATAATGTTGGTAGGCCAAGGAAGTGGACGACCAAAGAACGCTCGATAAAATGACAGATCAGTACGACTCTTGGAGAGGCAGGTGCGAATGTGTCAGCGGCAGAACTACGCAGGTAGCAGACCACAAGTTATTCTCAGAAACAGGATGGCCTCGACTACAGGCCCTGTTGCGGTTGCTAAAAAGTAACTTGAAAAAGGTTCAGGTGCCACTGGATCTGGCTCGCTCCTCGTCGATGACACAACCGCTGACAGCAGCAGCAGAATTATTTTGGAAGTGCACAGAAGCATCCTGTCAGCAGTAGAAGTAGAAGTAAATACCACTGAACACCCTGGACAGCACTGCATGTAAAAGGAAGACCTAGTCATAAGTGCCTAGTTTGGACATTATATTCTGTCCCTGTACTGTACAGAAAATATACCACAAATGAAAGCTGAAAGTCTATACTATTTCATTTGAAATCCTAACTTTTGGAGTATGCAGCCAGAGCGAGATCGGGCTGTCCCAATCCTTTGGACGTCACTGTATGGCACTTGCTCAGTTCAATGTGCCGTCTGACAAAACGAACGAGCCTCCAGGCACCTGATCACAGTAGCTAGCAACAGGCTCATTCAATCTACATGTTGTCGTTGTCTGTGTAAATGAGGCGCTCTGTGTTCCGTTGTAGGGCCTGATCCAGCTCGTGTTGCGGCGGGAGCTGGTACAGTACCCGTTCGGCTCTCGTCTCGTTGTGAATTTTTCATTAACCCTCTTCCGGATTGCTTTGTCTGGCCGCCTCTCTGTGCTACACCCGCTTGCTAGCTCTCCTTTCTCCACGATAAAGGTGGTCTCTGGGTTTAGTGTGTCTCTGATTTCACCACATCCCCCTATTTATCCTGGTCATTCTCTGGTGAGGTGTGGAGAAAGGGCAGGACTGAGGTGATTATAACAGGCCGTATGAAGGGAGACTAACTGAACCCAGGGCAGGACTGAGGGGATTATAACAGGTTGATGAAGGGAGACTAACTGAACCCAGGGCAGGGCTGAGGTGATAATAACAGGCCTTAAGTAGGGAGACTAACTGAACCCAGGGCAGGGCTGGGGTGATAATAACCAGCCGTATGAAGGGAGACTAACAGAACCCAGGGCAGGGCTGAGGTGATAATAACAGGCCGTATGAAGGGAGACTAACTGAACCCAGGGCAGGACTGAGGGGATTATAACAGGTTGATGAAGGGAGACTAACTGAACCCAGGGCAGGGCTGAGGTGATAATAACAGGCCTTAAGAAGGGAGACTAACTGAACCCAGGGAGTCCAGTATTTGGATTTGGTGTATATGCGTGTGATGTGCTCACACGGGACCTGCGACCTCTGTGTGAACTCTGACCTATTAACATGTTTTATTTCCCCACGTCTCTCTGAGCGATTCACAAGCATGACCTTGTATCTGAAGTGCTTTTTCTTTCCCTCCTGTGCTTTGTTTTCTTCCGTGCCCGCCAGACGACACTGGACTGCATGCAGGTATTGGTCATTGACATGCCCCCAAGCCCACCCCATGCCTGTAGACCCCAAGTACCTCCCCCATCAAATCCGTCAACACTGCCATTGCCCCTGTAGTAACGGCCCATTTTGTTGAGAGAGTCTCGTGGTGTTATGTCCTTGAACTACTATGGCACGACAAGCTAGCTCGCACGCCCCGACAGACGAGGACAACACCTGGCTATCGGTGTCCTGCGTTGTCCCCGGCATTGTAAGGAGTAGACATACAGCTCCCAGGCTAGGACACTGAACACTGCTCAGAGTAGAACAGGTTTGGTTCTTTGGCTTAAGATGTTCAGATCGTTTCGGCAGTCATATTTGATGTTGAGGGGCTTCTTAATCAAAATGAATCAGATTTACAGTCATTTCTGATGTCCAGGGGCTTCTCTCTCAACATTGATCTAATTTCCACAATGATTCCCCCAGCTATATTTGATGTAGTTGTGCACATATCTCAACCGGGATCTGTTTTCCAGTTATATCTGATGTAGAGGAGCTTCTATCCCAGTCATAGCAGATGTTTTGTGGATCTGTCATACAGTCATAGTGGATGTTTTGGAGATTTGTCATACAGTCATAGCAGATGTTTTGTGGATCTGTCATACAGTCATAGCAGATGTTTTGTGGATCTGTCATATAGTCATAGCAGATGTTTTGTGGATCTGTCAAACAGTCATAGCAGATGTTTTGTGGATTTGTCATACAGTCGTAGCAGATGTTTTGAAGATTTGTCATACAGACATAGCTGATGTTTTGGAGATTTTGTCATACAGTAATAGCGGATGGTTTGAGGATCTGTCATACAGTTATAGTGGATGTTTTGGAGATTTGTCATACAGTAATAGCGGATGGTTTGAGGATCTGTCATACATTTATAGTGGATGTTTTGGAGATTTGTCATACAGTAATAGCGGATGGTTTGAGGATCTGTCATACATTTATAGTGGATGTTTTGGAGATTTTGTCATACAGTCAGCACTGTGATTCTGTGTAATCACATACTTGGATCTTCTTATTTACTTGTTCCATTTTCACTCATGTCAGAGTTTCTGCAGCAGTATGTGTGTGGCCGTACGGGCTTGTTTGTGTGGGTCTCAGGTCATGTCAGTTCCAGGAAACTCCCACCACAGCCGGATGTCAATGCAGTCGCTTATAGAAAAAAGTGCCTTGGGGCTGACGGTGTTATCCCCTGTGAAGCGTTCCGACTGTGTCAATTTGGGGCTGACGGTGTTATCCCCTGTGAAGCGTTCCGACTGTGTCGGCTTGGGGCTGACGGTGTTATCCCCTGTGAGGCGTTCCGACTGTGTGGGCTTGGGGCTGACGGTGTTATCCCCTGTGAAGCGTTCCGACTGTGTGGGCTTGGGGCTGACGGTGTTATCCCCTGTGAAGCGTTCCGACTGTGTCGGCTTGGGGCTGACGGTGTTATCCCTTGTGAAGCGTTCCGACTGTGTCGGCTTGGGGCTGACGGTGTTATCCCCTGTGAAGCGTTCCGACTGTGTCGGCTTGGGGCTGACGGTGTTATCCCCTGTGAAGCGTTCCGACTGTGTCAGGTTCCGTGCACAACTCACCGTGGGCTACGGCTACTCCTCAGTATCTGCCTGTTAGTCACCTCACCCACGAAAACCTCCTTAAATATGTTACTCACCCCACTCCCCTTTCCTTCCTTCCTCATTTACATGCCTCGGCCGTCTCTCGAAATGATCCCACATGAAACATTGAGTGTTTTCGATGTGTTTGTAATGAACAAGGTAACTGGGTGGGTGTCCTATACTAAGAGAAAGAAACCCAAAGGACAGATGGTTGAAGTAGGCCACCACACAAATGCTCTTTCTTCAGGTCATGGTCTTGCATTTGGTCTTTTCTGTGTCTCTCTCTTCCTTTAACTCTTTCTCTACTCTTCAGTCTACCGTGTGTGTCTGTATCTCTCCCTATAACTCTCTACTCTCCTCAGTCTACGGTGTGTGTCTGTATCTCTCTCTATTACTCTCTACTCTCTTCAGTCTACCGTGTGTGTCTGTATCTCTCCCTATAACTCTCTACTCTCTGTGTCTGTATCTCTATAACTCTCTACTCTCTTCAGTCTACGGTGTGTGTCTGTATCTCTATAACTCTCTACTCTCTCCAGTCTACGGTGTGTGTCTGTACCTCTATAACTCTCTACTCTCTTCAGTCTACTCTCTGTGTCTGTATCTCTATAACTCTCTACTCTCTTCAGTCTACGGTGTGTGTCTGTATCTCTATAACTCTCTACTCTCTTCAGTCTACTCTCTGTGTCTGTATCTCTATAACTCTCTATTCTCTTCAGTCTACTCTCTGTGTCTGTATCTCTATAACTCTCTACTCTCTTCAGTCTACTCTC
>JACXGK010011675.1:0-15611 GCA_016801125.1 Novumbra hubbsi
GCGCGCTCTCCTGCTTGTAGATCTGGAACCACCCTGACGTTCTGTACGAGACCCTTCAGAAGGAGAACCTGGCCAATGAGCAGGACCTGGACCTGGATGACATCACGGCGGCCTCCAACCCCCGCAGCCTGAAGGGCAAAGCGGCCGACTCAGCCAACAGTCGGGTCAACACGGCCCTGCCGCCACTTAACCCCATCCAAGAGAGGGCCAATCAGGTCATCACCTACGAATGGGTATGTAGAACCACCCAACCACTGCCTCCACCTACAGGCTGACTGGGGACTAGTTAGATTACCTCTCCACCTACAGGCTGACTGGGGGCCTGTTAGATTACCTCTCCACCTACAGGCTGACTGGGGGCCTGTTAGATTACCTCTCCACCTACAGGCTGACTGGGGAACTGTTAGATTACCTCTCCGCCTACAGGCTGACTGGGGAACTGTTAGATTACCTCTCCACCTACAGGCTGACTGGGGAACTGTTAGATTACCTCTCCACCTACAGGCTGACTGGGGAACTGTTAGATTACCTCTCCACCTACAGGTTGACTGGGGACCTGTTTGATTACCTCTCCACCTACAGGTTGACTGGGGACCTGTTTGATTACCTCTCCACCTACAGGTTGACTGAGGCCGTGTGAGAAACCTATTAAATTGACAGAATATGTGACTGAATATGTGAAGTTTTTGTTGTAAAACCAGACTGCCGCCTACGTATGATAGGATGGCGGGTATCTTCCGCCGCCAACCATCCTGTTCCTTGTTTATGTGTGCCTTTAGGCCAAGGACATCATGAGCAACTACCAGACGGGCCTTCTGGAGAACTCCGCCAAGATGGTGCTGCTCTTCTACCTGATCGACGAGAGCGTGCGCAGAGGAGACAAGATTCTGGTCTTCAGGTTGGCCTTCATCCCGCGTCCTATCGGACATGTTCTTGTAGAGAATGTCCATTTTGTGTTTCCTTTTCTCTGACAAGTTTTGATATAGTTTTAGCTAGCTAGCTTTATTTGTGTCATTTGTGTAACAGTCAGAGCTTGTCCACCCTGACGGTCATTGAAGACTTCCTGTCCAGACGACCAATGCCAGCTGGTCGGGTATCCCCCGACAACCAAGGCCAGAACCAGATCTGGGTTCGCAACCTCAACTATTACAGTGAGTCGTTTTTATCGTAATCACTACTGACCGGACCGTGTTTTTCAGCTAGTCGTAGTCAGTAGGTTTTCTTGATCTTGTATTAATCTGCAATGCTAATGTGTTGTATGTTCTGGTTGCCCGTCAACGCCCAGGGTTGGATGGGAGTACATCTGCTTCAGAGAGGGAGAGGCTCATCAACCAGTTCAACAACCCAGAGAATATCACTGCGTGGGTCTTCCTCCTGTCAACACGGTAGGTGTCTGTACAGACACAGAGACAGGCTTCAGTGGGGCTTCTGATTGGCCATCTCCTTTCGAATGATTCTGGTTCTATGTTTATGTTGTTGACATGAATACAGAACAAATACACTCGCTGATTGCATTCATCCCCTTCCACACGCTTTATCAACCACTTACATACATCTACACACACATGCTTGCATGTTGTGAAGGCTTGTAGTAAATATTAAAGCCCTGCTTGTAGTAAACATTAAAGCTCTGCTTGTAGTAAACATTAAAGCCCTGCTTGTAGTCAACATTAAAGCTCTGATTGTAGTCAACATTAATGCCCTGCTTGTAGTGAACATTAAAGCCCTGCTTGTAGTCAACATTAAAGCTCTGCTTGTAGTCAATATTACAGCCCTGCTTGTAGTCAACATTACAGCCCTGCTTGTAGTCAACATTAACGCCATGCTTGTAGTCAACATTAACGCCATGCTTGTAGACAACATTAACACCCTGCTTGTAGTCAACATTAACACCCTGCTTTTAGTTAACATTAACACCCTGCTTGTAGCCGGTATTCAAGCCTGTGTTTTGGGTCTTTCAGGGCGGGCTGCTTGGGGGTAAACCTGATCGGGGCCAATCGGGTGGTGGTGTTTGACGCGTCGTGGAACCCATGTCACGATGCCCAGGCGGTGTGTAGAGTGTACCGCTACGGCCAGAGGAAACGCTGCCACATCTATCGACTGGTCTGTGACTTCACCCTGGAGAAGAAGATCTACGACCGACAGGTCTCCAAACAGGGCATGTCTGGTAAGTAGTGAGGGTGTGTTTCAGGGTGAGCAAACTTTTGGACGATAAAATAAACATAATATTGTTAAACTGTTACTGGCCAAATTGTTTGATAGTGTCAACGTGGATTTGCTTTAAATAGTCCTCCTGTTGTTTCTGTTCATGCTTTACCCAAATGTTAACGCCATTTTCCTAAATGTGTGTCGTTCTTGAAATATGTTGACACTTTTGAAATGCGATTGGTTGTGTCCAGACCGCGTGGTGGATGACCTGAATCCCGTACTGACCTTCACCCGCAAGGAGGTGGAGTCTCTGCTGCACTTCGCGGAGGAAGAGCCTGACCCGACCAAAGCCCCCATCCAACCCCAAGAACAAATGGAGACGGTGATCAGTCAAGCCTGTCAGCTTTACCCCCACCTCATCACTAAGGTACGTGTAGCCAGACACACTTCATGACATCACCAATCAACGGGCACAAAGACACACATACATACACAAACAAGTCGCCAACGCCGCCCCCACTAACATCCCTCTGAACCAACCCCGCCAGGAACCCTTCCATCATGAGTCTCTGCTGGTGGACCGGAAGGAGTCCAAGCTGACCAAAGCGGAGAAGAGAGCTGCTAAGAAGAGCTACGAGGACGAGAAGCGTGCCTCCGTTCCATACTCTCGCCCCTCCTACGCCCACTACTACCCAACCAGCGACCAGACTCTCACCAACATCCCGGCCTTCAACCAGCGCAACTGGTGAGTGGGTTCATGTCCGGTCGTAGGGGGGGGGGTTGGCTTCGTCACTCCTTGGGCGACAGGCCGCTCCTCTCCCCGCACCAGCTCACACACCCTTTGGAAGGAGGCTGTCCCCACGCCAGGCTGTGTAACCACGGTTGTGTGTTCCGTCCCCCCCAGGCGTCCAATAGCCCGGGGCGATGAAAAGCCGGTGGCCAGCGTCCGGCCCGTCCAGTCCACGCCCATTCCCATGATGCCCCGCATGGCCGGGATGGGCGTGGCGGGGTCCAGCTCGGGGCTCAGCTTCCCGGTGAACTACCTGCAGAAGGCCGGCGTCTACGTCCAGAGGGTCGTCACCACCACCGGTACGCTGCCTTTCCCCCGGCAAGGACCGATGGTTTGAATCGGTGCCGATAGACACCAATGGGCTGGAGCGGTTCCGCCACGTTCGGTGTGCGTGTGTTGTTGAACACGCTCGGATAGCACTGGGTTGGGAGACTCCTTGGCCACGAATCCTGCTTTCAGGATCCTATATTACTCTGGACCAGGCCTCTTGGGGAATAGGGTGCCCTTGTAGGAGGTCCGTGTGCTTCGGTTTTGACCTTGTTTGACCCCCGCAGATATCGTGATCCCGGGAGCCAACAGCACCACAGATGTCCAGGCTCGGATTGGTGCAGGAGAGAGCATCCACGTGATTAAAGGATCAAAAGGTAACAAGAACACGCCTTGTATATTCAGTCATGTTGAAATTTAGTGGAACCTTGCAGATGCACTCGCACCAACTACTGACGAGCATAGAAGCCTGAATAAAAAGAAATTCTGATATTGTCGTTTTCCTTTATGCAGAAAATATTGTACATTTGACATTGTGACTTTTTTAATTACAAATGTATTTCATTAAGCAATTATTACATTTACATTATATTTTCAGTATTTTGTTTGACTTAACCAAATAGATGCCTTGCTTTACTAATCGCTGCATGTGACAACATTTCACTTGCTCTCAGGTACTTACATCCGAACCAATGACGGGAGGATTTTTGCCATCCGCTCAGGGAAGCTCAGCAGAGCAGTGCAGGGAGGTTCTGCTACTAACAGAGGTGAATCATAGCAGTACATTCAATCAGGAGGTTGATGTCAATCTTAAAAATTACATCCAAAATTATACATTTTCTGTGACCACGGAAACCGATAAGTGATTGCTTGTTGGAAGCTGTTGAAAACATCTCCAATGATTTGTCTGTCACTGCAGTACAACAGTAGTGACACATGGCGGTAGTGACAGATTACAGTAGTGACACATGGCGGTAGTGAGACATGACTGTACTGACAGATCACATTAGTGACACATGGCAGTATTGACAGATCACAGTATTGACACATGGCTGTAGTGACAGATCACAGTAATGACACATGAAATTAATAATTTATTTGCCCTTTTATTGTCAGTTTCCCAGGGTTCCCTGCTCCACGCCATCGGTAACGGCTGTGCATCCCCGGGAGAGGGCCAGCGGTTGACCCCCGACGGCACCTCCCGACCTTCCACCCCTGAGAGCCCCGAGATCCTCCGGGAGCTTAGCCGCTACGCTGTCGCCGCGGACACCGTTGCCATGGGCCACGACCTACAGTCGTCGTCGGACGCGGGCAACCTCGTGTCTCAGAGGGACGGTGTGGGGGGCAGCAGAATGCAGCAGTACCATCAGAGTACCGAGTCAGACCTCAGCCGGCAGCTCCGGGAGGACATCGGCATGAGCATCAGCGAGGCCCTTCTGAGAGGCTCCAAGCGCAAGATGGCCGCTGCCGAGAGCCGCGGGCACAAGCAGGCGGGGGGCAAACGCAGCTCGTCCGCAGCCCGGTTCCCAGGCCTCTCCCTGGGCGGCGGGAGGCTCAGCTTCCCTCCCCTGAACCAGGCTCTCTTGGGGGCCCTTGGGGGACGCGGGGGACAAATGAGCCACCCGCTGTTGATGGGAGGCAGCTCCTCGTCCCCTTTCCACCAGTCGGCAGGACAGACTCTGGGAGACCTGCAGACCATGTTCCCCTCGACGGGGTCCGACCTCCTCAGTCACACCTCCTCGGCCATAGGCAACAACGGACACCTCCCCTCCTTCTCCACGGCCACCTCCTCTCCATTGTCCTCCACCTCATACTCCAACACCAGCACCACCATGCCCGTGTCCTCTGCCTCCACCTCCTCCTCCAGCCTGCCCTCGTACCTGATGAACCCCAGTGTGGCCGGTTTGCTGTCCCCGGGCTTTCCCATGAGCTACAGTCTGCCTGAGCCCAGGATGTACCCCGGCCCGCTGGGGGAAGGCCCAGCCAGCTCTGGCGGTAGCTCCAGCTTCCTCTCCCACTTCCCCCCTTCTCCCTCCAGCCACCTGGGGGCCGTGAGCCGGCCAGAACCCCCCCAACACATGGCCACGGAGAACGGTGGCAGCAGCTCGGACGATGACGTCATCGAGGTGATGGGGCAATGAGCCAACAAGCGTTCTGAGACCCAGAGGGGATCACGGGGGCAAACCCGACCCCCCTCTCCCCCCTGACCCGTCCTCACGCTCGTGGCCAGCCTCCGTAGCCTCTCGACCCGCAGCCTCACAAACACATGGACTCCCGCGAGCGGATGATTGAGACACTTAAGTTGTACCTCCATTTGCTGAACCAGACAAAGTAAGAAAATCCTTATGCTGAATATCTTACTGAAGATGTGTCCGAGACCCCGAGGTTGCTGACCCTGTGCACCCGAGACTTTGGAGGGATTTTTGTTTTTTCGTTCTCCCCCAAATGGGACCAGTTGAAATGAACATGGGGCTTCCGAGCACTGCCTCTACTGCTATATCTTCTGTCATGGCCTGGACGTGCACTTACCCCCCCCCGTGATCACCAAGGCCAGTCAGGCCCCACCATCCTGCTCTGAACAAATGCACCTGGGTGACCACCTGTCGGACCGTTGGCGTACATGAATAAAAAGTGATTTTAGAGTCATTAGCTGTTTGATAGACATTGTAGCATCCTCCTGACGGGAGAAAGGATGACCAGACGATGTATGTGGCCTGGGTGTTTTTGATTCTAATAATATTCTAAACTGATCTAGTTAATATTTTGTAAATGGTGGTCATACTCGTTTGTTGTCTACACAGGGGGCCTTCAGACTGAGTGAGGGTTCGGGGAATGGGTGGCAGAAAGACGGTGGTGTCCTGATGACCACAGCGGTGACGCGCTCAACTCAGTCGCCCCCGGTGGCCATTTTAGTTCATTTTTATTTGTGTAATGCTCAACTGAATGTACATTCATGTCAGCCTTTTGATAACACACGGCGATGATGTGGGTGGGTGAGTGAGTTTCAGACATGTTCACATTTGTTCTTTTTAGCCTTAAATTGCACCACGGGGTCTTTTTGAGTCTTAGCATTTAGTTCCTCTAGTACACCCTATCCCCTTCTGAACAACAGCAGAACTACTCCAGACAGACCTCTGAGCTTTCAGACTAGTTTGTGTTCAGTTCCAGGCATAGCTCTGGTCTGGGGCATTAAATGTTCAGTTTTCTGATGCTAAACCACCCTTGTGGCACTGGACCAGAGCTAGGCTTCGCAAAACACTAAGACTGTTCCACTATAGACAAACGGATCCCTATTCCAGCACAAGTTGTTGAGAAGACATCTGGTTATTTCGCTCGCCAGGATACACGTTTACAAAACCTGGTCACAGAGCAGCCATGCTGATCTGGAATCAACCCTTCCTATATAATCATATTCATTGTGATCTAAAAAGCTAAACCGGTCCTAGATCAGCACCACTAGCCACCAATTCTGAATGCAGGTCCAGGCATGATCCTAGTTATGGGGGTCTTCTGTTTAATCCAATAGCTTTGCTGAGTGTATTAGTTTAAAAAGCCACCAAACACACAACCATAGGGCTCCAGTGCTGCAGGTAAAAGTGATTACTGCCAACCAAGCACGAGGAGGTTATGTATGGATAGGTGGCCTTAACCCGTTGGAAGCAAGCTGCACACAGAAGTTGCTGGTCTCAGATGGGAGTATCTCCGACAGCATGGTTTAAGTAGCTTCTCTCAGTAGAGTATCTCTGTAGCTCCACAGTGCTGTGGGACTCATTTGTCTGTACAGATCTGTGTGTTCTCTGTGATTGGTCACTACGTTTCTGTGTGGTCATGTCTAAGTCATTGTGAGTGGAATGGCTCCGGCCTCAGGTTTGCGTTTCTCCACTGGAAATAAATGTAACGTTTGACATGGAACTATGGAGTTGGGCTAAGGCTAGCCCGGAGAATCATCAGAGATCGTTTTATTCGGATCAGTTAGTTCAACCTCTTGTTAGTCCACCGCACACCTCTCACAACCCTCTCTTTATCGCACCCCTCAAACGTAATAGACCCCTCCCACAAAGTTCTCTCCAACACACGTCCACCTGCGACACCGCTGTCTCACTTGGTCGGTTTGTTTTCATCCGGTTTCGAGTCCATCGTGGCCAATGTTTTTTCTCCACCTCAGCTTGTATCCTCCTTTACTGTTTTGTAACTGTGTGGTCTTTTCCATTAACGAATTCAACCCATCATCCCAGTCCGTATAAGAGGTAATTATTTCCTGGATGGAGGAAGCCCCCACCTTCCCAAATCACAACTGTTCTACTGTGCTTATAAGTGTCACCATAAGAACATGATCAATATGCTATATTTTATTTTTTTAAGTAACAATGTTATTTTATAACGTCTTGGTAATGCTAGCTCGCCTCTACTAGTCGGTCCTTTATTTCAATGTATGAATTTACCAAAATTATTTATTTATAATGATGGAAAACAATTCATGTGTTGTCTGTATTTTTTTTTGTCCCATTGTACATTATGCTTGTTTTTTTGTTTTTATGACCTGTTTGTTCACATTGGTCTTTTCACCAGTGTCCGTGAAACAGCGGGTCCGCGATGCAGACAGAGAACAGTGGGTCAGACGCAGTGATGTGGAAGGGCAGTTTCCCACCGTATCCAGCATAGAGGGCAGAACATGACCGTGTTACTTCTTTAATGTTATTTTAACAGTGAATAAAACACTTGCGTTATTTACTTCATTTCCACTGTGCATAGCGTCCCTGTCATTGTCTCCACGAGCGTCGCGTATGTTTCCGTCGGGGTTTTTAATTGGGTGACGGGGAGGTTACGTACACGGCATGGTACCCTGGTTTCATAGTATATTCACTTGGATTTACAACTCCCTATCATTTTGTGGGAACATCCCAAACCCCAATGTCGTTACTTTACTAGTCACCAGAGAGAACTTCAGTATCAGGAGCAGAAATCAAGGAATGCAACATTGTTTTTTAACCTGTTATTAACTACTTAAAAACGGCTACTTTCCAAAATCTTTGTAGATCCTAATCATTTGGATGCTAGTGTTCACCGCCGACAGACACTTGCCCGACAACTTGGGAAACACTGGCCTAGTGTTTAGGACGTTCTATTAAGTGTCTGCTAAATAACCTAAATGGAAATGTATTTACACATGGGAAAAATACCAATATGCAAAGTTTTTTATTAATACTGCATCAAAATATTAAAATGACAAGTGATCCGAAATTATCTACAGTGCATTTCAAGAAATAGGTTAAACAAAACCCATTATAATGGATGTAGGATTTGTTAATGAACACAGAACTGATAAATGGCTAATGTCCATTAAATGACTGAAGAACGGGGAGTTACGACACAGCTTTCAGAAACTTCACTGCAGTCAGTCCACTTGCCATATCAGTTAATATGTCTTATTTGCTGCTATTATTTAATGGCCAAATGTAAAAAAGCAAAAAGTTAGCAGATTGCTGGTTCTTTGGTTCTGAGGCCATTTGAGGGGACAAGTGGATCACATTGGGATAAAAAGTAACCAGTTGCATTGGTGTGTTCAGAACTAAAAGCAATGCAATTTAAAGTAAATGGATTTACAAATGAGCAAAGATACCTCTTGGCCTTACAAATGCATCCAACATCATTGAAAAATATTAACATATCAGTTATTCCTGAGTTTTAGACATAAACAACTGGCTTTAATCCCCTTGTTTCTCAGATACATTATCTGAAACCCACAAGTGACCTCATGGCAAAAATATTCCAAAATGGTCTCAAAGACCGTTGATCTTCCTCGTAGAAATGATAACTAGTTCTGCAGTGAATGTGCCACAAAAATATGCAATAACCTACTTAAGTGCCCCAGTACTCCAAGGCAGTACTGGATGCCAGGGCCAATGGTTTGGATGCCAGGCCTGGTTTGGTGATGAACGCCAGGCCTGGTTAGGACACCAGGCGTTTCTTAGCCATGTAGGTATTAGACACTTGGCTCATGACGACCAGGGTGCTGAACACGGGGCACAGGGCAGCCAGATACCAGGCCTGACCCCCCGCTGCGGCAGTGAACCACGCAGAGCAGGTGCCCAGGAGCAGACTGGCACTGCCAAGCAGGTAGGTGACAAGGCCGGACGCCGCGTGGTAGCGTTTCAGCCGAGCCAGGGACCAGCCCTTGGCCAGGGCGTGGTAAAGGAGGGGCAAGGCCGCCAGACACTGCACCCCGACGACACACGCCGTCACCAGGCCCACCTGGCCGTGCCACGAGGCGAAGTGGGGCTTGCCGCTCACGTGCTTGTTGTAGATGATGGACGCCAGGCCCAGGGTGCCACAGCTGGCGGAGAGGCACTGCAGGATCCAGTGGACACGCCCCTGGGTCTTGTGGGAAAGCGTCCGTATGGGGGAGCAGTGGGGAGAGAAAACGAGCACAGCCTCCGTCATGAAGAGGGAAAACTGAGGGGGGAGGAGTGGAGAAGGTGGGTGTTACAACAAAAATGAAAAGAGGAGCTGTGATCTGTGAGAGTGGTTGAGGAAAACAGTCATTAAATGTTTGTAATTTCTGTGACATTAGAATGAGAGTAATTCGCAGCTGCCGATAATTATGCGCAACTTACCGCCAGAGTCATCAGGAAAGGGTGCCAGGAAAACAAACCTGAAAAGCAGATGAAAACAAAAGGTTTAGGTCGTTTCAAGCAACTAACACAAAATATTTATATCGGGGGGTATGGGTTATAGTTACTCACTTGTTCCAGGCTTTGCTAGTACCGTGATAAACAAAGTGAAGGCAACACACAACACGTGAGTCAGTATTCCAGACGCGATTTTCCCGAAACTGTAAATTCCGGGCTCTGATTCGGAGAGGTTTGCCATGATTTACCAGTGTGCGATTCAGATTAAATAGTGCAATTCCATTTGAACCTACACACAGAGCTACCTTTATAACCCACAAAGGAGGGTGATTTGAAAATAGGAAAAAGAATAGGTAAATGTTAGGCACAATTAGATTCCTAAACTAATAGTAGAACAAGCCATTGCTGAAGCATTGCTGTACACCGTTTCTCACTGCTTTGACTAGTAAGGTTGATGGAACTTTTCAAATGGCTATTGAGAACGATCATTATTGAGCTCTAAAAAGATTATGCTAGCAGCTATACTTTACCACAATAGGTGACAAAAGTACGAACCGGGACTTCAGTAGCCTTTTTATTCAGTTGCATAGATTTTTTTGTGAATATCAGTTCTCAATACGTTATTTACTTTCCACGCGCCATAGAAGCCTAGAAATCTGGATACAAGTTTCCTGCCAACAGGTCAGGACAAACCAGGAAGTAAACTAGCCAATGTTAATGTAAAATAAAAGCCTAATTTTAAAGCATTGCAATGTTGAAGGCGAATGCAGTATAACATTTGACCTGCCAAATAGATATAGTTGTGTTGGTAACTGGATTATAAGAACTATAAGAAATCTCAAGGGTTTGTGGTATATTGACAATATGTCACGGTTAAGCAGTGCTTTCAGGATCTCAACGATTTTTGGAGGTAAATACTAGGTAGGGTATTTCATTCAGAATTATGTGGTGTATGTGGTAGAAAGTGCTTCTTGGTATTTAGACTTATTGCCAAGGAAACAATACATAGATAAAACATAAAACACATAGATGTTACTGAGTATTCCAAACACGTCTTGTTATTGCATAAAAATATGTATTATATATTATTTTCACTATAAGCCAGAACACTATAGCCATTTGCTATAGTCATCAGCTTCACCCTGAGTCCCAGGGTGAAGCTGATGTTGCTGTTGGTATTAATATACAATATTATGAAAAACTGATTTACACATATTTATACAAATGTGATTGCAATAAGAACTATACTGCAGTCGAGTCCCCCACAAAAAGGACTTAGACTTTTGCTATTATTATTATTATAGTACAGAATTGCTGGAGTGGACAACGCACTCCAATGTTCACCGCCCAACCAACCGTAAGGAGTCGTTAGAGCTCAGCGTAAAGAGGCTGCATAACGCTGAAGAGGACCTTTATTTTGAACGGGAGACATGGGCTCCAGAGTGGCGTAGACCAGAGCTATATAGAGAAACCTGGCTAAACATCCGGTCTTGCATTTGCGTTTTGGTCACTGGAGTACAGGTGAGCAGCTGAGGAAGATACACCTAGATTGTCCAGACTGGAATATAAAACAAATAGGTAAATTTATGGCACCAGCAACGCAGCAGTTCTTGAAAAATATAAGGCCACGGGGAGGGGTTCACCACTCAGTGAAAGACTGTGCAGGCAAATAGTGCAACAGTTTAAGAATAACTATTCTCAACATAAAATTGTCAAGAGTTTGAGGATCACATCATCTACGATACATAATATCAATAAATGATTCAGAGAATCCATGAGGAATCTCTGTTCACAGGGTTACAAGGCTGAAAACCAATATTGGATGGTCATAATCTTTGGCTCTCAAGCTGCACTGCATTAACAGACACAATTCTGTAGTGAAAAATCACTGCATGGGCTCAGGAACACTTCCGAAAACCATTGTTCTTGGAACGCAGAATGTCACTGCAAGTTAAAAGTCCACCATGGACAGAAGAAACCATGTATAAACAAGATCCAAAACCACAGCCAACTTCTCTGGGCCAGAGCTCATTTAAGATGGAGTGAGGCGAAGTAGGAAACTGTCCTGTGGTTTGACAAATCAGAAATTCAAGGGTATGTCACCAGTCCCCCATTGAAAACATTTGGCGCATTATGAGACGTAAAATACGGCAAAGGAGACCTTGAACTGTTGAGCAGCTGAAATCCTATAACAAGCAAGAATGGGAACACATTTCACTTTCAAAACTACAAAAATGTATGATAGATAATGAACAGATAATGCAGCGCAGCGGTTAAAAAAAACAACCAAACAAACATGCCCCTGTCCCAAATGTTTTGAAACATGTTGCTGGCATCAAGTTCCAAATGGGATGTATTTTCCCAAAACAATAACATTCCTCAGTTTCAACATTTGATATGTTGTCTTTTGCACCATTTCCAATTTAATATAGAGGCAAATGATTTGTATCACGTTAAATTACGCTTTTATTCACATTTTACACAACTTTTTCGGAAATGCCGTTTAGAAAGACTGACGCAACACAGTAGGCCAAAGAATAGGAAAAGGGATTTAAGAATGCAACTGAGTGTTCGGACGTAATTTAACACTAGAATGATGCACAGTCAACACTAAAACTCGTGCTTGCACAGTGCTCCCTCTGTTGGGACACAGAGTGATCTCGTATGCCTGTGGCATTGTGCTCATTCACTGCTGTTATAAACAACCACCTGGAATACCTTCCGTTCCAAACCACACCAATCACTGAACGCACAGAGCTCCTCCACTCACTGGGCAGTGCGCTCCAATTCCTCCCAAACAAGCATGTGGCTTGTGCAACCTGGTTTGATACTGACCCGTTCTAACTAGAACAGCTCTCTGCTCAGACAGGCTACCGTCAGCTGTCTCCAGACTCACATAAGCTCATACAATGAACTAGGTACCTCTCTCACTTTCTCTGACCTCATCTCTCGGTGTAATCAGTTGGCTCTCAGTTTCTATTTCAACGGTGTACAGGCAGGCAAGAAGAGAGGACACATGATTTGTTGTTGTGTTACTTCTTTATTTCGGTTGCTGTTTGTCTTTATGAGAATCAGGAAATATTCATGAAATGGTTCTTTTTTAGCTGGGTCCGCGCTAATAAAGCAATATATGTCTTAACTTTGCAGCCAATTCTGTCACATTGTCACTGGTTAGATTAGAACTCATTTCAGAATCCAGCAGCTATGAAAACAACTCAAACACTTTTCATCAATGGGAGTGAAGGAGAGGATCCCTCCTTGTAACCATGGCTCCGTGCCCAACTCTTTCTCTGCCCAGTGTTTGTTAACTACTGTGGGCCTCAAGTCCCCCCCATCCCTTCCATCTGATAAAGATGGGGCTTCCTTCCCGAGCCAGGCAAGGAAGAAGATAATGGATGAACATAAACACACTTGGCGACCAATCATCAACAAGAAGGAGCATATTAGTTTATTGGCCTACAATATGCAGACCTCCAAAGCCCGTCAGATCAAATAACATTTTACTTACTCTTTTGTTAACAACAGGTGTCAACTGAAAGTAGAATTCTTACTTGAAAAAATGCTACTTTAGGTTAACCCAAGTTCTAGATGAAAGACAAAATTACCTCTAAGACATTTGTGGAATGGTTTTGACAGAACACTTTTGGAACCTTTTCCTGTCAAAAATTGCTGGATATTTTTATGTATTGGAATGTCATATATTAATCATATTGCACTACACAAAATGACAAAGGAGGTCTAGCACAATATTATATCTCATGAAGCGTTAGTTCCTTGTTCTTCCCACACCTTGCTCGTCAATTTCAGCACCTTTTGGAAGGAACAGCTCCCGAATGGAATTCACCTAATCGTGTGAAAGAAACAGAAACATTTACAGGAATTTGCGTTTCATCTGTTTGTTTGATGAAGGCCAACCTACCCGGTTATGGTGAGTGAGGAGCGACATGAAACAGGACGGCTAAATACCGGATTAGGCAGCAGTAATCTGTCGTATACTGCGTGCATGCGCAACCATAGAAAAGAGTGACGGTCGAGTTGATTTTGAGGGGATAGGGAGGGGGGAAAAGACATAAACCTTGGACCTCAGTCTAAATTTACCGATGGTTAATGCACAACAATCGATTGAGTAGATGAACACGAAGATTTGTAAGTACGCTTTCTAAATTCACTTTTACGAACAGGCTGTTTGGGAACATGCACGGTCGTGCACGGTTTAACTAAAACCCGGTTTCTCACCGTTTCGTAGAGACAGAATTAAAACGAGTCGTTTTGTACTATCGCCATCGAGAATAATGTTTTTGAAGAATGTACATGTATAGGCCGTTAAACTAAGTTTAAAGAAACGTCAGTAACCAAACTTGTATTCGATGAGCTCAATGACAACCTCGGATTGGTAAATCGCAATATAACACAATTAGCACAGGCTTGGCTTTTAGCCATTATTTTTAAACCAGTGAAACAAATGTGCAACTAATTTGTAACCAATGTGGACAATTGTTGCTGCGCGGTGTGGTGACCCAGTTGAGGAGCGAGTCGCCTGTAGCGGTAGTTCTTATTCACGTCACTGAATTTTGGCTATAGGGGACCCGAGAGAGGGTGGACGAGGGAACAAAAACTTCCAACAACCTCTTGAGTTGGGAAAACACATAGCAATAAACTGCATCAAGATTGGTCACAGGTAGGTCTGGGAGACAATTGGATGTAAGGGGTCGACCTCTGTCAATATCATAAACTGTGAGGTTTAATTTTTTATATGTAAGAGCTAAATAAATAGACTAAATAAGTATTTAATAATGTTGCTGTACATCAAACGCTAAATTCTTGTGGTTTGTCGGGGACAATAGTGGCATTTTTTTAAATGAATAATGAGTCTATAATGAACTATTATTTTCTTCGCGTCAGTTGGCCTCATATTGTTATCATGTAAAAGGCTGTCTTACTCTTACTGTGAAATCTATGCTTTTGCTGTGAGCTCCCATGCTGTATTAAACTGGTCATATTGTCCCACATTTTATGTATAATCTTATAAATCCTGACTTTGGCCAACAAAAATTAATCCCCATTTTTTTGTAGGCCATATTTCATGAAGTAGCCAGAACCCGATATTCCCCCTGGTTGACAGATATCTGAGTGTTGGGATGCGATTAAATCTGATTGTGATTATAGAACTCTAACAGCCTACTTTTGGTCAACCCCCACAGATGTAGCCAGAAGAGAATATCAAGCGCACATCACATGTCACACCAGACATGGACCAATGCCTGACCTCAGAGCCAACGCCTTCCCTACGCAAAATCTGACCAACGATCCAAGCTGCGAATATGGATGCTACAAGAGTGAATGGACACATTAATACCAGCAAGACTGACCTCCCTGTGTGTACCGGTTGTGTTCCACGCTAAACATGAGCAGTGAGACCCCCCAGGCAGTTTCCCGGCTTTTCGCCTGGGCCAACGGGTTGTCCAAGTGTGAGCTGATTGAGCTGAAAGACCTCAGCTTGAATGATCGCATTGAGCTGGCACCAGACCCACCAGCGCCTCTGCTTCCTCCAGCGCCCCTGACTCCCAGGCAGGTGAGGGCTCTGGAGAGGCCCAGTCAGGCGGTCCGGATGGCGGGGGACAGTGTTAGTGTAGAAGGGCCCTCGTGGTTCCCCGGGCAGTGTGGGAAGGGACATGACTTCCAGCCTTGCAGCTACACTCATATCGCGTGGTGCGACCTCTGTGGAGAATTCATTCTGGGTCTCTACAAACTGAGCCTGAGCTGTGTTAGTAAGTACC
>JACXGK010011676.1:0-15602 GCA_016801125.1 Novumbra hubbsi
AGGTGCGTGTGTTTGGGGGGGGTACCTGTGCTGCTCTATCAAGGTGCGCGTGTTTGGGGGGGGTGCACGTGTGCTGCACTATCTAGGTGTGTGTGTTTGTGTGGGGGTACCTGTGCTGCTCTATCAAGTTGTGTGTGTTTTGGGGGGGCTCGTGTGCTGCTCTATCAAGGTGTGTGTACTTGGGGGGACGCACCTGTGCTGCTTCATCAAGGTACACTCTCCTCCCTCCTGGGGGTCCAGGTTGTAGAGGTACAGATAACCGTCTGCTGCAGCCACCAGCAGACGGGGAATCTTTTGGATCCTACACACACTCAAAATGTTAAACAGCCATAAACCTGATTCTAGTAAAAACCCTGTAAACCTGACTCTAGTGCTAGACCTAACCAGTAAACATGACTCTACAGGGGTCAGTTTGTCCAGTTAGTGTGGGTGTGTCTTACAAGGCTCTGTGTCCAGTTAGTGTGGGTGTGTCTTACAGGGCTTAGTGTGTCCAGTGGGTGTGTTTTACAGGGGTCAGTTTGTCCAGTGAGTGTAAATGTGTCTTACAGGGCTCAGTGTGTCCAATTTGTGTGGGTGTGTCTTACAGGGGTCAGTTTGTCAAGTTAATGTGGGTGTGTCTTAGTGTGGGTGTGTCCAGTTAGCGTGGGTGTGTCTTAGATTGAGTGTGTGTTACAGGGCATGTCTTAGTGTGGGCGTGTCTTACAGGGCTAGTGCACAGATGTTCTTGTGTCCAGAGAACGGCAGACGTACAGTGGCAAAGGCTCTTCCCTGAGTGAACATCTCCGTCACCTGACACACAGATACACATTAAAACACACACCCAAAACAACAAACGTACACACACATAAATAACACACACAGCTACACACAAATATTTGCAGTTGTGTTTTCTGCACTACAACTCAATCTGATCGTAGTTGTGTCCTTGATTAATAGAGCCATTAGATGTATTTCAGCGATGTTCCTATCAGCAGATATCTTGATAGGTGTACAAGGGGTCAACATTCTTCTAAAATACTACAAATATGGTGGAGCGGTACTTCCGGTTTTGGCCCAGTCCTTCCCCCTTCCCAATGTGGGCTAGACTGCCAGTCCCGGCAGACCAGCTACTGCTAGCTAGCCAACTAACATTACATTATATAACATAATGGTCTGTCATCATGCTTTGAGGTATACATTTTTAGAAGTGATCTTACGTGTTTTTAGATGTAGGCTAACTGACTTTAAAAGGAATATTTATTTGATGCTTGCTTTACTGAACCCAATGCGTGTGAAAATTAACTAAAGACCTGTGGCTAGATATCTTAAATTAATACAGTTATCTTCATGGCTAATGTTGTTAAAACAGCAAGTAGACTACCCCATTTGCTTACTAACCATTCTTGATAAATTAGGATCTGTCAGTCTATTCATGTTAGTGCTCCTTAAAAAACCTAAAGGCAGTTACTTTGCAGTTATTCTGGCTTCTGAATATTTTGCAAAACAAATGGGGGTGTCATTTACAGAACTAACAACCACATTTGGTAGAAAGCTGTGAAAGAGTATAAAGTTCTGGATAAAATTAAGAGCCCACTGCACCTTTTTCTGTAATTTCCAAAAAAGGAAAATGTATTTGTTTCTATTGCAAATTGAACACTTCTATTGCTTAATCAAAATGTTCCTTTAATCGGCCAAAAGACCCTCACTTCCCAAAATGTCCTCACTTTCCAAAAGACCCCCACTTCCCAGAAGACCCCCACTCCCCAAAATGTCCTCACTCCCCAAAACGTCCTCACTCCCCAAAACGTCCTCACTCCCCAAAACGTCCTCACTCCCCAAAACGTCCTCACTCCCCAAAACGTCCTCACTCCCCAAAACGTCCTTCCTTAAATAATGTAAAATTCACTTTGACAGCAACACACACAGTAGGGTTCACCTGCGAGGGCAGATAAGTGGTTGAGGCCATCAAAACCTTTCCCAGGTACCCTCCCCATGTAGTGGGCTCCTCTGCTGGCCTACACACACACACACACACACACATTTTAGAGAATCTGACAATACCCCAATTCTAACCCTAACATCAAGCTATGCACTAATAATTATGATTATTACATTGCAATTATGAAATGCTAAAACTACATTGGTATTGAAATCAAGTTCTTTCCATGTAGTTTTAGTTGCTAACTAGTGTTACATGCGTGTGGTTGCTAACTAGTGTTACATGCGTGTGGTTGCTAACTAGTGTTACATGCGTGTCGTCATACTTCTCTTTTTGCGTCTCTAGTTTGAAGATGTGGACGGTCTCTGTGTTGCTGGAGGCAGATAGATACAGACCCTCCATACTAAAGGCCAGAGAACAGATAGACACACACCTAATGGAGAGAGAGGGAAAGCCAGTCAGAATGGACCCACACTTGACACGGATTAGAAAGGAAATAAACACTGGACCTTAGGGATGTGACAAAATGACAATTTTAACGGTTTAACCACCAAACTCATCCAACCATGCCTTTATGTGCACTTTTTGCAGTCAGGCACAGTCATGCTGGAAGAGAAAAGGGTCTTGCCGAAACAGTTTCCACAGTTCCCCAAGTTGGAAGCATAGAATTTTCCAAAACATCTTCGTAAGCTGAGGCATTAACATTTCCCTTCAGCCAACCCCAGAAAAAAAAAACCATAGCATTATCTCTCCTCTATGAAACCCAAATTTGATCTGTAACTCCAAAGAACACGTTTCCACTGCTCCAGAGGCTCTGCGTCTCTCCAGATGTTGTAAATTAGTAGCGGTTTATCTAATAGTTGTCTAACACTCAGCGCAGCTGGGAGTTTAAACCTTTACAACCGACAAGAATTACCGGACTTTGAAAAACACTGCATAATAAATGTTTTTTGACCGGCTTTACCTACCACCAGAGATTGCTAGTTTGCCCCGGGGGAGTCTGAAATCCTACATTCGACCGGAAGTGGTTTAAGGTGGCGAAGAGACCATAAACAAAGGCGGGTTGAGCGTGAGAGTCTACATTGTAGCTTGTAGACTCTACAAGCTAGGATAAAATGCTAGGATAAAATGCAACCCACTCCGACCCTCTCTCCCTAGCCTTTTCCTAGCTTACGTTCTGTCCCTGGTGAACATAAAGTCTACTCTGTGTTTCAATGGAGGTATGGTGTTCTTTTCTTTGAGATTAAGTTGTCTGCTAACATAGAGCCGATATGACTTGCCAAAAATCTCCAGTTCTGGACAAAGTACTCTTCTGTACATAGAAAATTCTCCTAGAAGGATTGTGGCTTTTCAAGAAGAATTATAGCTAATTCCAGTCTGGGTTTCTAATGTTTTTCTTTCAATAGTGGGTTTGATTCTATGGAGCCCACTTTGCTCAAATAGTGTCAGATGGTGCGATCAGAAACCGACGAACCTTCACCTTGGAGATCATCTTGTATCTCTTTGGCAGTAATCCTTGGTTATTTTTCTACCATTCATACTATCCTTCTGTTCAATCTGGGGTTGAATTTCCTCTTGCGGCTGTGCCCAAGAAGGTTGGTTACAGTTCCATGGACCTTCACAGGAACTTCACAGGAACATCAAGCTGCTTGGAGAAAGTCTTGTAGCCTTTACCTATACCACGCTGGTCTATTATTATCTCCTGAGACAACTCTCTCTCCTTTGCTTTCTCTGGTGCACACAATGATACCCAACAGCACAGTGACCACTTTTCTCCATTTAAATAGGCTGAATGACTGATTACAAAAATTTGATATATGTTATAGTAATGAAATAAATTAGTTTAAAATATCAGTATAATCCAATTACATATTATCTAGGAGGTATTAACAAATGTTTCCAGGACATTTTAGAATAACTTTGTAGAATAAGCAATAATTCATCTTTTTCAAAGCTCCCTTGCTTCATTCGATGAAATACCAAAGGCATGCAGGTATACATGATACGTATTTGGAGATGTTAGAAAGGGTCAATATAAGCAATTTAACCACAGGACACAGAAATTGCATGAATTTTGACCGACAGAGATAAATACACACAAACAATTTGTAGATATTAATTGTTACACTGCTCTTTCAAGAGTTAAACCCACCTTGACACACATAACATAACTCAGACTTTGAAGGTCAAAATGAACTGAAATTACCTGTAGATTACTTAATATTGTGGACTAGACAAAGACGTGTCCTACCTCTTGACTCCTCGACGGAACTCAAAGAGTTTCTGTCCCTCAGGGATGGAAAACACACGAATCACTGTACCCTGTCAGAACACAAAATTGAAACCTGAGGACACCCTTCAGATCAGATTACGTAACAGAAACCTTCAGACCTGATAACATGACATAAAACTAATGTTAAAATCAGATTACATAACGTAACAAAAACCTTCAAATCCGATAACATGACATAAAACAAATGTTCAGATCAGATTACATGACATAAAACAAATGTTCAGATCAGATTACATGACATAAAACAAATGTTTAGATCAGATTACATGACGTAACACAAAACTTCTGATTTGATAACATGACATAAAACTAACCTTTAGATCTGATAGCATGACATCACACAATCCTTCAATTCTAATAACATGACATAACACTAACCTGATGACAACTTTTAGGCCTTATAATATATGAGACTCAGCATTAACGTTTACCATCTGGTCTGATAAAGTGACATAACACTAACCTTCATGCCTGGTAACATGATGTAACACTAACCTTCCGATCTCATAACATAACATAAAACAAACCTTCAGATCTGACAGCATAGATCTTATAAAAGACTCAAGGTTTAAGGTCAGAGTTAAGGTTTAACGTCATCAATAATACGGGTCAGGAGAATAGTACGATCTCAAACCACACATTACAGCAGTTTAATGTGTCCTACCTTCTCCGAGGCCGTGGCAAGTTTGGTTCCACTAGCATCAAACGCCAGAGCGGCTAACGGACTGTCATGAGCCGGGATCATGTTGGCTGCTCTCTGAAGACAAACACACACAGTTAAAAAACATACGAAATGTAATGGCACATGTGAAAATCTTGAAATGGTCTCTGTGTGTAAGTGTGTCTTACCAGGTTAACAGTGTCGAACACCTGGACCTCTCCTATGGTGGCACTGCCAGGGTAGGCTAGGTAACAGTTATCATTACTGATGGACAGCGAACACAATCCTGTAAAGAGAATAAACACATTACCGATGGACAGCGAACATAACCCTGTAAAGAGAATAAACACATTACCGATGGACAGCGAACACAACCCTGTAAAGAGAATAAACACGTTACTGATGGACAGCGAACACAACCCTGTAAAGAGAATAAACACATTACCGATGGACAGCGAACATAACCCTGTAAAGAGAATAAACACATTACCGATGGACAGCGAACACAACCCTGTAAAGAGAATAAACACATTACCGATGGACAGCGAACACAACCCTGTAAAGAGAATAAACACGTTACTGATGGACAGCGAACACAACCCTGTAAAGAGAATAAACACATTACCGATGGACAGCGAACACAACCCTGTAAAGAGAATAAACACATTACCGATGGACAGGACTCACAACCCTGTAAAGAGAATAAACACATTACCGATGGACAGGACTCACAACCCTGTAAAGAGAATAAACACATTACCGATGGACAGGACTCACAACCCTGTAAAGAGAATAAACACATTACCGATGGACAGCGAACACAACCCTGTAAAGAGAATAAACACATTACCGATGGACAGGACTCACAACCCTGTAAAGAGACAACCCTTTACACTAGTAATGACCAGGAAAATCTACCCTGACTAAGACAATGGGGGCGTAAGGCAAGGCTCTGCGTCTCTCCAGATGTTGTAAATTAGTAGCGGCTTATCTAATCGTTTTTAGTCTACTACTTGGCGCAGCTGGGAGTTTAAACCTTTACAACCGACAAGAATTACCAGATATCGAAAAACACTGCATAATAAATGTTTTTTGACCGGCTTTACCTACCACCAGAGATAGCGGCGAAGAGACTGTAAACAAAGGCGAGTTGAGCGTGAGGGTCTACAAGCTAGGATAAAATGCAACCCACTCCGACCCTCTCTCCCTAGCCTTTTCCTAGCTTGCGTTCTGTCCCTGGTGAACAAAATGGATGAAATACGACTAAGAATCATCTCACAGAAAAGGTTTAAGGACTGCAACGTCATGATTTTCACGGAAACGTGGCTTAACATATCAATAGGATTGTTTTACAACAGTGATTACTTGTCAATACGGCACTTAAACTACCAGTGCATAAAGTCGGTGGATTTTGCAACTACAGAAAAGGAGAAACATGCTTGAAATCAAATTATATAACTTATTTGAGGTGTCAAAAATATTTTCATAGCCTTTTAGGATTATTCAGAATGTTTGGTTAAGTTTAACAGCAAACCAAAGGTAATGCATATGTGGAAACCAAAATATATTTTAATATCAAGCATTTTCAGGAAGAAATATTAATTGAATGAAGTGCAAGGGTGCTAATATTTGGCCACAACTGTAGGTTAAGATAAATTCAAGACAAGTTTAAGTCAGGTTTAAGTTACCTGAGGGGTTGGGTGGTGTCTCCCTGATGGTGTGCAAAACCTTCATATCTCTGATGTTGTGTATGTAAAGAGATTCCTCCAGACATACAATCAGCCTCTGAAACACACACAAAAACAAAAACACATTATGGATCAGGGTCACAGCCTATAGATTCTCTCCAGGTGTAGGTGTGTGCGTGTACCTGTCTGTTGAGTTTGACCGCCAGTATAGTGTTGCTGTAGCTATAGTTACAGATCTCCGTTCCCTTCTTGAAATGACAGACCTTCAGCTTTCTGGGAGCCTTCAAACTCACAATGGCCACTAGGCTACTACTAAACAGACGCTCCACAATACACACATCCTCCGTGTCAGCTACACACACACAAACACACAGGAAGAATTTAATAAATGTTATAAAGATCATTGACAGTCTGCCTCTATCTAAATGCTGTAAACTTCTGTAGTATATGTGCAGGTAATCCAGTGTATGGTAGTACAATTACAGAAAATCCAGTGCATAGTAGAATTATTTCAGTTGATCAAGGGTTTAATATTGTGATAGTAAATCCAGTGTATAATTGTATTATTTCAGGAAATGCTGTTTATATTATAATTACTATTGATACTCACTACATTCATAAATTTGTTCCAACTTGTCCACTGCCGACAGGGAAAAGAACTTGTAGCCTGATTTGGTTCCTACTGCTAAGGACCTGAAAACAAAAACACAGCTCAGATAAGAATTTGATGTAGTGACATGTAACATCCAGGCCTAGATGAGATACCATGGCTGGACAGTGGCAATAAGTAAGGGTCATACAGGCTGTCGTGAGGTTATTTAGGAAAATAAAGGCAAAATGGATAACGTAAACCCTTTAAACACTTGTCCAGCTGTTATAATCTACAAGACTGGTTTAGAGGAAACAGGTAATTTTTGCATTATCTACATTTCAAAAATTGATCAGACACTAGTCCAGCATGGCCTGGAGGTAGGAAGGGGCAGTTCCCTGCTGCTCAGAGCATCAAGGTATTCTAGTGGATCCAAGCTTCAGCTGGAAACCAGAGGATGTGGAGAAGGATGACTTGAAAGAGACTGGAAAGGTTGAACACCAGATGTGCTGTTGCACTCTGAATATGTTGCCAGTTTCATGGAATAAACTGGGAGCCCTAAGAACAGTTAGCTGCAGTAGTACATTTGTAAGATAAATGCCTGGATTAGAACCTGTGTCACACCTTATATGTACGATTGTAGTCTACTAACTTAGGGCATGAACCTGCCCTCGTGATTTTTACAAATTCCCACACAAATAAATGGAAACCAAGTTCTAACAGTGGAAGGTGTCTGTTCGAGGTTATGACCCTGGTCATATGGTATGTTGTAATCACATCACCAACAAAGGCCACAGGAGACATCAGTGTCACCACGTTCACTTTGAATTTTTATAAAAAGCTAAATTATCAATTTCCGAACAAGCTTTTTAATTCAAGACAATCAGTTATAGCAAACAGCGGAAATATCAGTGGCTATATTACAGTGTCTGACACAGGGATCCGAATGGTTTGTCACTCTAATGTAGGGCTGTTTATTGTAATGTGTTTGAGAACATTCTTTATTTACATCTTTTTATAGTTAACTAACGACAGTTACATTTAGTACCCGCTTAATCAGTTGTTTTGTCCTGATAATCGAGTTGGATCGGCTAACGTTAGGCTGGCAATCAACAATAGCTAGCTATCCACTGAGATTATTCATTTTTAGGAAGCGAACTTGCTAAACACATACATTTTCGAAAAAATGCCGCATTACTTTGCATCGTAAATTATCTGACCTTAAGTAAAACTAGTTTGTTGTTTATGCTTAGCTGTCAGTTAATTAGTCAGCTAATTTAGCTAACAAGCTAGTTACTGTTTGCTGGCTAGCGTTTTCAGGTAGCTAAAGTAAATATGTACAATAAGATACGTGATCAGACAGTTGTTAGAGCAGTCTTAAGGTTAAGATACTGACATCTCTCTCCATCCAGAAATATCCTATACTGACTGAGTCAGTTGAATATTAATCAGAATCCCGATAGAAAAACGTTACAACTGCTGCGAATCTCTCCAACATGTGGCCACCCTCGCCCGGCCCTCCTTTCCACTTCCCCGGCCTTCCTTACGTGTTGTCCTGGTTAAAGTTGGCGAAGAGGAGCTGGCAACAGCCGGCCTCCCCGCTCTGACTAGCCAAGTTCATGGGCCCAACACCATCTAATGAAGCCTAGGAAAAAAAAAAAACTGTCGTGTGGGTTATGGATTGTTACGGGTTCAGTTCAAGATTCTATTCATGGAGCCATCTTCTCTTCCCTTGTTCAAGCGGTTGTTGTTGTTTTTCTCGATCACGGTTGCTTACTCCCCTACGCATGCGCGGTATTCGCATTGTGCGACATGATTTTTAAAGAGACGGTCCTCAATTTCTCCAAGGATCATTAATAAACCACTGAAAGTTAAACAACCATTTCCACCCCCATCACTTTTTGCAATCAGTATGAATTTAGATGGAATATACATGAGATCATTTCCTTAGAAATGAAATCAGGTTTCAGTTGTGACGATCACCACTATGAATATTATGCTATGCACCCTTCTCACCAGGAGGGGGCGTATACCGTGTCTGACACAGAAGGCGGTTAACATCCAGAAGCGGCTACATCCAGATGACTACTCAGTGCTTGGTACATCCACAAACTGCCCAGATTAAGAAATTACAAAAGCGCCATAACTACCATGCTTTGATAGTAGTAATAATAATATTAAGTCTTGTTATAAAGACATACAAGCGCTTGTAGTATTTTGAGGCATCATTTACATCCTATCACACTATCTTTTTCACTCTCGACCCATCACACTCCCTTTCTCGCCATCTCACTTGCTCCCATCACACTCTCATTCTTTCCTCATCACACTCTCTTTATCACTCTCTGTCCCACCACACTATCGTTCTCTCCTTCTCACTCTCGTTCTCTCATTCTCACTCTCCTTCCCACCACACTCTCTTTCGTTCCTTCTCACTCTCCTCCATCACATTCTCTTTCTCACTCTCCTCATTACACGCTTTTGCTCTTTTCTCTCCTGCACATCACACACTACTCCCCTTCCCCAATAACATTCTCTTTCTCTGTGTTCTGCCTGCCCTGGGTGCTCTGCATGTTCTGTGTGCTCTACCTGCCCGGTGTGCCCTGTGTGCTCTGCATGCTCTGTGTGCCCTACTTGCCCTTGGTGCCCAGTCAGTGTTCAGCCACTACAAACATTTGACAGCTACTAGAAACTAAACTATATACTGTCAAAAGTGAATGGGTAGGTGTTTATATACACTACCATTAGAAATGTCCTTGTCTTTATTATTATTGTTCAAATTGATCAGAAATACATTGTAGACATTGTTAATGTTTGAAAGGACTATTGTAGCTGGAAACAGATGTCTCTCAATGGAATATCTACATAGGCCACAGAGGCCCATTATCAGCAACCATCGTTCCTGGGATCAAATGACATGTTGTGTTTGCTAATCCAAGTGTATTATTTAAAAAGGTTAATAATTAGAAAAGCATTTAGAACTATGTTAAAACTGTGCTGATTAAGAAGCAATAAAACGCTCCTTTTTAAGACTGAACAGAATACCACAAACTGGTTCTAACCAGAATAGAAAGAGGAGTGGGAGGCCCCAGTGCACAACTGAACAAGAGGACAAAAACATTGGAGTGTCTAGTTTGAAAAAAGACGCCTCACAGGTTCTCAACAAGCAGCTTCATTTAATATTACTCGCAAAACACAAGCATCACACCAGCACCAACATCTCAAGGATGATTAGTGGAAACAGTTTTGAGTCTCATGGCAAAAGGCTGTGAATACATACAGTGGGGAGAAAAAGTATTTGATACACTGCCGATTTTGCAGGTTTTCCTACTTGCAAAGCATGTAGAGGTCTGTCATTTTTATCATAGGTACACTTCAAATGTGAGAGACGGAATCTAAAACAAAAATCCAGAAAATCACATTGTATGATTTTTAAGCAATTCATTTGCATCTTATTGCATGCCATACGTCTTTTATCACCTACCAACCAAAAATTCTCATAGACCTGTTTTTTTTCTTCTTTTTCTTTAAGAAGCCCTCCTGTTCTTCACTCATTACCTGTATTAACTGCACCTGTTTGAACTTGTTACCTGTATAAAAGACACCTGTCCACACACTCAATCAAACAGACTCTCCACAATGGCCAAGACCAGAAAGCTGTGTAAGGACATCAGGGATTAGATTCTAGACCTGCACAAGGCTGGGATGGGCTACAGGACAATAGGCAAGCAGCTTGGTGAGAAGGCAACAACTGTTGGTGCAATTATTAGAAAATGGAATAAGTTCAAGATGACGGTCAATCACCCTGAGGAAGGTGAGGGATCAGTCCAGAACTACACGGCAGGACCTGGTCAATGACCTGAAGAGAGCTGGGACCACAGTCTCAAAGAAAACCATTAGTAACACACTACGCCGTCATGGATTAAAATCCTGCAGCGCACGCAAGGTCCCCCTGCTCAAGCCAGGGCATGTCCAGGCCTGTCTGAAGTTTGCCAATGACCATCTGGATGATCCAGAGGAGGAATGGGAGAAGGTCATGTGGTCTGATGAGACAAAAATAGAGCTTTTTGGTCTAAACTCCACTCGCCGTGTTTGGAGGAAGAAAAAGGATGAGTACAACCCCAAGAACACCATCCCAACCGTGAAGCATGGAGGTGGAAACATCATTTTTTGGGGATGCTTTTCTGCAAAGGGGGCAGGACGACTGCACCGCATTGAGGGGAAGATGGACGGGGCCATGTATCGCGAGATCTTGGCCAACAACCTCCTTCCCTCAGTAAGAGCATTGAAGATGGGTCATGGCTGGGTCTTCCAGCATGACAATGATGCGAAACACACAGCCAGGGCAACTAAGGAGTGGCTCCGTAAGAAGCATCTCAAGGTCCTGGAGTGGCCTAGCCAGTCTCCAGACCTGAACCCAATAGAAAATCTTTGGAGGGAGCTGAAAGTCCGTATTGCCCAGCAACAGCCCCGAAACCTGAAGGATCTGGAGAAGGTCTGTATGGAGCAGTGGACTCAAACCTGGTCAAGAACTACAGGAAACATATGATCTCTGTAATTGCAAACAAAGGTTTCCGTACCAAATATTAAGTTCTGCTTTTCTGATGTCATGCAATAAAATGCTAATTAATTACTTAAAAATCATAATGTGATTTTCTGGATTTTTGTTTTAGATTCTGTCTCTCACAGTTGAAGTGTACCTATGATAAAAATTACAGGCCTCTACATGTGTTGTAAGTAGGAAAACCTGCAAAATCCGCAGTGTATCAAATACTTGTTCTCCCCACTGTATGTACATGTAATTATTGATTTTTATATTTAATAGATTTGCAAAAAGTTTAAAATAACTTAAATATTATGGAGTATTGTGTGTAAAATTTTAAGAGAAAAAATTAATTGAATACATTTTAGAATATGGCTGTAACATAACATTTTGAAAAAGTGATGCACTGTATATAGGTGGTTAGGTCAGGTCTTTCTAGAATGACAAAATATATATGGCTAATTCAGTTCCTTCTAAATTAACGATATCTAGGTTTAGACAGTTCCGTTCCACTAGATCTCTCTTCTCAGTCCCCCTGGTTCCACTAGATCACTCTTCTCATTCCCCCTGGTTCCACTAGATCCCTCTTTGAGTCCCCCATCTTGCTAAGTCTCCCTCGCTTCAGTCTCCCCAAATTCTGACATGTGCATGTTGAAAAAATAAATAAATGCATTTTATTGAATGTCTACATTTCTTTATTTATGTCGATGGAACAGCATACCAGGTGTGTGTGTGTTTCAGGTGTGTGTGTGTTTCAGGTGTGTTTGTGTGAGGCTAGTGAGACTTCTGAGTCGAGGTGGCAGAGCTGAGTTGGAGTCTCCATGCAGATTAGGGGTGGTGACGATGGGAGACGGGGTTAGAACACTCAACGCCACACTTGGAAGCTTCAGTAGTGACCATAACTCCTCCCCTCTGGTCACAATGGCAACAACATCCTCCTCGCTATGACACCAGGAGACGGCACCGCTACGAAGCTTAGAGAGGAACAGAGACACTCTGCGTGCACACCAAAAGAAAAAGCGACAAAAAAAGCAACACACACAGAGTTAGAGACACACATCCACAAACAAACAGTGAGTTGAACGGATGCATCGTGTTCCTCTGTGTGTGTTTGCGTGTGGGTGTGTATTTTACCGGGGTATGAGGTCGTGGGAGCGGGATGCCAGTTTAGCAAGCGTGCTTAGTAGAGAGGTGACAACTCTGGGGGAGGGGCATCCAGAAGAAGTAACTTCGAAGAGAACAGCCTCCAATGCCTCAAAACAGGAAGTCACAAGATCCACGGAACACCGAGGGTCAGATGACACAGACAGGTACTCACCTAGCACCCACACCTACCAAACACACACACACACGGTTAATACTGTAAAATACATACCCATCCCTCAACCCTCACCTGCAATGTTTTATAAGCATCAGGAGGATTCTCACTGTCAAATGACCATACAAGCACCTGCTGACTCGCTGTGACGCAGCAAGCGTCTGCTGACTGGTAAGGAGGAAGTATTTTGGGTTAAAGAGTGAGGTTAGGACGGCATAAGCTCTTCAGGTTGCCTCAGGGAGTGGATTTAGCGGTTTGGGCAGGACGGCATAAGCTCTTCAGGTTGCCTCAGGGAGTGGATTTAGGGGTTTGGGCAGGACGGCATAAGCTCTTCAGGTTGCCTCAGGGAGTGGATTTAGGGGTTTGGGCAGGACGGCATAAGCTCCTTAGGTTGCCTCAGGGAGTGGATTTAGGGGTTTGGGTAGGATGGCATAAGCTCCTTAGGTTGCCTCAGGGAGTGGATTTAGGGGTTTGGGTAGGACGGCAGGTCATTTATGGCCTTGATGGTGAATGTAGATAAACCTATTGACATCCTCTACTGCAGATCAGGTGAGGGCCAGATCCCTCCCCTGCTTCTTGAAGTCAACAATCATCTCTGTCCCATGTCACCTGCCTGACTCTGTAGGCTTCCAGTGGTAGGTGGGACCCACTACAAGGCCATGGTGCTTGTCTATGGGGCAAGCAAGGGGAAACGCCCTTTCCAATCCTCAGGAAATACTCATACACTACATTTCAATTCAACCATTTAATTTTGTCACCTGTTTTCTTGCCAATCCTAACTTCAGGGTGCCCAATGAAAGAACCAACTTAAAGCACACCAGGTTTGAACCATACTGTTTTAAAGACATCCTAAAATAACGTCATCTTGGCTGACAAATCAATCTGTCAATCATAACAATACTGTCAAATTAAGTCTATTTAAAGTACCTAAAAGCCTATGAATGAAACTAAAAGCATCCAATCCTCCTGAGCCCTGAGAAGCTTCCTGGTTGGCTGGTTCCTGTGTGTTCTTACCACATGTGTATACAGATCCTCCTTGCTATGGACATTAGCTGTTATTCCAGCAAACTCCAGAAGCTCCCTCGATTGGTCCACAACAAGTGATGGGTGAAGTTTGCACAGCCTCAGCAAATGGTAGCTGAACACCCTTGGAAGAGCAATACAGAGGAGAGAAACTTCAGGAAAGAAAGAAACAAACAAAGAGCTCTGTTGACAGATCTCCCAATGAACCGGCTGTATGGTCATATTCAAAAACCATGAGAAACCTCTGTGTTTCACTCGACTGTCTTTTGACGAACAAATCTCAAGAGTCTCTTTCTTCCATCTTCGGAACATCTTCGGAATTTATCAAAAACGGATGCTGAAATACCACTTCTAAATGAAATTACTGCAATGCTCTCCGGTTACCCTGATAAATGAATAAACTTAAATTAGTGTTGAACACGGCTGCTCAAATTCAAACTAGTTTGCCCGAAAACATTTTAGCACATTACTCCAGTATTAGTCTCAGTACACTGGCTGCCGGTTAAGACTAGGGCTGTTTTATTGCGGTTTCTTTTAAGTTTTATTGTTGACCTATAAAGCAATACATGGACTTGCTCCGACATATCTTATATCATATTGTGGTATACTAACCAGTGAATAACCTCTGGGTAACTGGGGATGTTGAACAGTGTTGTATACTAACCGGTGAATAACCTCTGGGTAACTGGTGATGTTGAGCAGTGTTGTATACTAACCGGTGTATCTCCTCTGGGTAACTGGGGATGTTGAGCAGTGTTGTATACTAACCGGTGTATCTCCTCTGGGTAACTGGGGATGTTGAGCAGTGTTGTATACTAACCGGTGTATCTCCTCTGGGTAACTGGGGATGTTGAGCAGTGTTGTATACTAACCGGTGTATCTCCTCTGGGTAACTGGGGACGTTGAGCAGTAGACTGCTTCTCTCAAGCAACACCAAAACCAGCTGGGCCAGCAACCTCTTATCAGATATCTACACACACACACACACACACACTTTGATTTTACTATAATTTGTCTATGGAGACTTCCTTGACGTTCATGGCTTGGTGTTGCTCTGAGATGCAGTGTGAAGTGTTGGACCTTATATAAGCGAATTTGAATACAATATTAAATCATGATTTAGTTTGTCCTAAAATATTAGTATTTTAAGCATAGATAACCTTACTTCTAAAAATGGTATGAGTTTATGCAAATCATAGCTAACAAAATGTGATAAATGAATAAAACCAATGAGTTAACGACTTTTGATCCGTGCAACTCTATCAGGCTATCAACGTCAAGGTACAGCCTGTCCAAAATGCTGTAGTAGCCTATATATTCATTCAACGTAAAAGCATTTGCACAGTAGCCAAAAAAGCTAGTTTGGCAAACTCTCAACCCTTCAGTGAGTTGAAAGTGAAAGCCTTATTAACCAGACCCATGAAACTGAAAGCCTTATTAACCAGACCCATGAAACTGAAAGCCTTGAATACCAGGCCCTTGAAGCTGAAAGCCTGAAATACCAGGCCCTTGAAGCTGAAAGCCTGAAATACCAGGCCCTTGAAGCTGAAAGCCTGAAATACCAGGCCC
>JACXGK010011677.1:0-15599 GCA_016801125.1 Novumbra hubbsi
GGGGTTGTGTGGGAAACGCAAGCCTGCAAAAACTATTACACCCCTCCTCCCCTGCCCTTTTCTCTTCCGACAGGCGGTTCTCTTTATAACGCCAGTAGGGACGATCCAAGAAGAGTCTAGCATTTTGTTCCTCAGTCCCCCCTTACCAACCCCGCTCTCCCCAAGACCCGTGTGACCAGTGGATCAGAAATAAATATCTCTTAGTACTGATCCACCGGACAACGCCAGGCGTTGGTGTGTCGGCGGAACGCTTCATGTCAGAGGTGCTCTTCTCCCACAGGGTCCGCGGCGCATCTGGAGCCTCGAATGTGGACGGAGGCCTCCGTCACGCTAACGCTCACACGGCGCACGCTAGCACAACCTCCGTCCTGCTAACGCTCACACAGCGCACGCTAGCACAACCTCCGTCCTGCTAAGGCTCACACGGTGCACGCTCGCAGAACCACCGTCACACTAACGTGGCACACGCTAGCACAACCACAGTCACGCTAACGCTCACACAGTGCACGCTAGCACAACCACCGTCACGCTAAACGCTCACACAGTGCACGCTAGCACAACCAGTAACACACCCTGTATCTGACATGAACGTGCCTGCCGTCGTCTTCCCAACTCTCCAGGTGCGTTTTCAGTCCCCTAAATGGGCACATCAATTAATTCTAGACGCCAATATGGCATTAGTCCAATATATGAAGGACAGGTACGGACTGTTACAGTGGCGGTCGTGGGGACGGTGAAATGAGACATATGGGATGAAAAGGCCAGGCATCTGAAACCCATCCACTGTTTTGGGGTTTTGTTGGACCCCGTCATGACCCACAGGCCAAATACCAAAACTAAACGTGAATCAACTATATCAAACGCGGCGATAAATACTGAGCTCTGTTTACATGTATTTACAAACAAATAAGAAAATAGATTGTTGACTCAAAGTTGTGTATAATCGTGTGTTTCTCTTAAGGAATCAGGCATGAACCCACAGATGAGTAAGGAGACTAAATCTGTTTTTAGCAACCTGAAAATAATCTTAATATCTAGGTTGTGGTGTTACACATTAATAATCACATTTCCATTACCTTTGAACTTGCTCCCCAGATGAGTGACCACTGAGTTCTTGTGGACACACCTCATCTTGTCCTCCAATGAGTGGATCTGAAAACAAACAGA
Organism: Novumbra hubbsi; assembly: GCA_016801125.1. Lineage (NCBI taxonomy): Eukaryota > Metazoa > Chordata > Actinopteri > Esociformes > Umbridae > Novumbra > Novumbra hubbsi. The sequence continues at coordinate 1,168 of JACXGK010011677.1, forward strand.
AATGATCCACACATCTATTATTTGGAATGTTTTTTTCCCTGACACTGTTTTGTCCTTTGGTTTGGAGACTAACTACCCTTGAGTGCACATTCTAATTGGTTTGCCCTGCAAATCCTGTCCATTAGTTTCAAAAACATACATATTTGGGTGTTTTATGAGCCTTTGTGTTTTTAAGTCTCAATGGGTTTTTTTTGTCTGAAGAATTAACCTATGATATATAGTACCGTGCCAAAACTCAAATATAACAGAGAGGGACTTCTCGCCACCCAAAAACACTTCCGGCTTTAATTTGTGATGGCAGTTTTCTATTTAACACCCGTTGTCATTCCCTAGCAAGGTTTATTCGTAGGAAAACGCTCTGTCATCACAAGCTGTAAGAATGTGTGTGTGTCCAGGCATCGACGTGTGTGAGAAACACAGTGGAAAGGGGCAAGGCAATTGTTTATGAGGTTACGGGAAGAGTAAACAGATGTTTTGTGTAATTAAATTAATCCATAAAGAGCAACAGTCGGTCAGGAAGGCCGAGGGGTGAAAGAGTCCTGGGAAAGAAAAGCTTTATTGGACTCTAATGCAACGGGCCGAGCCGTACTGACACTGGCCAACATTCAACGGCGCGGAGGCCGGCGGTGAACTCCCGAGCCGACCCGTGCTCCGCTAGCCTGGACGGGACTGCAACTTACGACAAGAATCGGGGCGAGGACACCTACCCTGTCAACGTAGTGCTGTTCCTTCAGCCGGGCCTCACTCAACAGCGTGGTCTTCTCAGCCAGCAGGACCTGCAGCTCCTCAGCACTCATCTGAGACAACGAAAACAGAACAACCGTGAAGAAACACGTCATGGAGAAACACGTCATGGAGAAACACGTCATGGAGAAACACGTCGCGGAGACACCAGGTCGAATGGGATAACGTTTCGAATACGGTTTCCTGAGCTCCCTACATACAAATGAGTCTGAGTTTCACCTGGACAATAGATACATAAGTCAAATGGAGCTGGAATCGTGACACAGCTATACATCACTGCACCTGTATAGCACGGAGACAGTGACCGGATGTCTACTGTACTCTACGGTAGAGACTAGTCCGTGAGGCCCTGAGTGGATAACCCCAACGCAATCCCTCCATGAAGTTATTACATCAGCGGGTAAATATGCAGCACGGGGGGGGGAGAGAAGAGCTGCCTGTGTTGGGGCTGCTCACTCATTGGTAGAGCGTGTGATGTAGTGTATGTATTCTGGCAAGTATGCGTGTGTCCGTGTGTGTGAACTGTGCATGGGTGTTAGACAGCGGGGGTCTCGCTACACCACAACACATGGAGGATAGCACTTCCCTCTCGACTAACCCCCCTCCCCCAAACTGCTCCCCCAAACAACCCAGCAGGCCTTAAATGAGAAAAAATCTGAAGTACAGAAAAGGCCTTGCTTCCCAAATGGCTCATATGGTGAAAAGCCTTTCTAGGAAACACATTGCCTTTTAAGACAGTCTCTGAGGAGGCTCATACGAAACGTAGAATGAGGACAGTAAAGCAGGTACTTAAACATTTAGTCCTAAAGCTTTTCCATACTCTATCTGGGCTCCATGGAGATTGCCTGGTATAACAGCACAGTCACACAACTCCAAATCCCTGCATATTTGAAACGTCAGTCAGGCAGGAAAGCTCTCAGGTCATATGAAAACCCATCTCTGACTGGGGACAGACAAGGTGGTGTACCGCCGCTTTAAGCCGACCGCTTTCCAAGGGGAACATTCCGGCGCTATTCATCCTCAGAGCATCCGGCGAGCTCTGGATACGAGCCACCCTACTCATAGATCCCAGCGGCTGATCACAGCGAAGAATGCGAGCAACATAGCTTGAGCCTTTAAAGTGGTTTTATGTGACGGCTTACACACACAAAAACAAACATCGACTCTGACACAAAAAAGAGCATAATCGATGCCAACTGTTGAGCTGGTTAAACTCTGTTCGAACTTTGGAACAATCAGGGAACACACTGAAGACCTGAGGGTGTAGGGACACACGGGCCCACGTCTGGTTTGACTTGGCTTTCCAGACCGGTAATGCTTCTTCCATCTGACACATAGGTGTTTCAATTACAGATCCGCAGAGAGGCAGGGTCAACACAATAGCAGTGGGTGCTGTGAGTCCTTTGTGAAAAGGGTTCAGCGGGAAACTGTGGAAACTGACTTTATTGCTTCAACAGAGTCCTGTTCCAAATGTCATCTATCCAAACTAAACCAAGTCAAGCGTCCAAGATTGCATAGTCCCCAAATCGTACCTATTCCTTTTAGACTGCACTAATTCTAACCAGGGCCCTAAAGTCTGCAAAAGAAAGTAGTGGACAAAATAGGGATTACGGTGCCATTCAAGATGCATGTTGACTATCGTTGTGATAAAACCACATAAATGGCAACTTCTTCAACATCTTGTGAGTGGGGGGTAAACTAAACGCAGTGTGTGTCAACCGAGAACAGATGATAAACTAAATGCAGTTTGTGTCAGCCAGAGAGCTGGGGGTAAACTAAATTCAGTGTGTCAACAGTGAGCAGGTGGAAAACGAAATGCAGTGTGTGTCAACTGTGAGCGGGTGGTAAACGAAATGGAGTTTGTGTCAAACGTGAGCGGGTGTTAAACTAAATGCAGTGTTTGACAACAGTGGGGGGTGGTAAACTAAATGCAGTGTGTCAACCATGAGCAGGGGTGCCGTGGTAAACTAAAAGCAGTGTGTGTCCACCATGAGCAAGGGTGCAGTGGTCAACTAAAAGCAGTGTGTGTCAACCATGAGCAGGGGTGAACTAAATGCAGTGGACTGCTCTATGGTTCCTCTGTTGCTCCTGGCATAACCCTGTCCCCCTCTCACAACATGTATGAATTGAGATGCTGTACCTCCCCACTGTTGCCGAGCGTCTTGGCCTGTAGGTCCTCCAGCTCCTTCTGTACCTGCCACACTCTGGCTCCCATCTCCTCCTCTCGACTCTGACAGAATGAAGAGAACAGCTGAGTCATTTCCTACAGTTCGTACCATATTTTTTTAAACGGGAAGTTCCTCTGAAAGTAGAGCCGTTTCAAAGTTTATAAAATGTAGAAATGTGTTTGTTTTCATTTTATTTCTGTATAGTCTGATATGAAAATGGTGATGTGCCAGTCGATGAAATAACCAGCGCAATACTATTTACCTCCTAACTCAAATGGGTCTGGACTGAGTGATGAGTGGGATGAGAACATCACTATTAATGCAGTTGACTTAAATGAGCAGAGAACACTTCCTTACTACATATTTAGTCTACACATTTTCATAACAAACTTATGAGACAGAAAGACAGGCTATATATCATTCAGACTAGTAGTGAGCAAGGTAAATGGTTCAGCAGACACCCAGAAGGCCTCTGGGATTTGGCAGAGCTCTCTGGGGGACTGTCTGAAGGAAGGTGGTTGACTGAGTGGTAATAGATTCCTGATGATGGGTGGAGTATACATGTCCTTCTCAGATAAAGTTCAAAGCAAAAAAAACACAAAAGGGTGAAACTGACTGGAGTTTCAGTGTTGTCATGAAAATATCAGAACCAAGATATTTGGGAAATCATAGCATTGACAAAAAGACAGAAGCTCTTCTAACGTTGAATAAGAACTTATCTACTTACTACAGACAACAGGTCAGTTGTTCTGTCTGTAATGACGACATCAAAAAGTAATGTTCGTCTCATACCTACGCAGCTATGCACGACAAAACTGCTCCAACCACAGCAGGACCTGCCATGTCTACAAAAAGCGGTGTCTGGTTTTTACTCACGCAGGAGAGACTCATGTGTTACTCATTTATTAGAGTACTGTACCTGCAGGACCAGCTCATATCGTTGGACCGTTCTGTTTAAGTCATCGTCTTTCTGGGCAATCACCTTATGGAGCTGACTGGTCTCCTCCCGATGGCTGTCCATTAGCTCCACCTCCACGCTTTGGGCCTTCTCTGAATGGAGGACATTAACGGTGAGGAGGGAGAGAATATGTAAAGGCAGGAGAAAGATGAAGATTTGCAGAATTATGATCGGTGGAGCATTTTAGATAAAACCGAATATGACTGTCCGACCAAATACCACATTTAATTCACTACCCTACTCTTAGATATAAATTAAAAAGGGGGGAGAAAATAAGCACAAGGCAAACCTTGAACTTCACATATTCCAAACTAGTTACTCACTTCCATTTTGGGAGGCTGTGAGAGACCGGATTACATTAAAAACATATGGTGACTCTTTTAGACATAGGCAGGTTTTAATTCAATCATTGTAGAACTATGTTTCACCCTTATTGTTCTCTGTCTAAAAAGCCCCCAATCTTGAAAGGTCACCTGTTTGTGTTTTTTTTACTAAAAAGGAAAACTGCTAAATCTTACAGCAATTATACGTTTCCCTTCACAACCTCAGAAGACAAATGGCGAAACAATGTTGAATGTGTCAGTGAACTCTGAGAGTAAGGTTAAGACTATAAACTACTAACTTGAAATCACTTTAGTCACACAAACTCTTATTTCATACCAATTCTGTTTGGGTCAGTGACAGTCCCTGGCAAGCAGGAAGTGAACAGGTTGTGCCCTTCTCTCTTTTTTCAATGTCTCAATGGTAATACCCACCAGCATCTTATCATGCAATGTCTTGACAGAAAGCTCTGATTCCCTCTCTTACCAATGGCCTCCTTCACACCAGCAGTCAGCTCCTGTTCTTTCAAAACCATTTGTGTGTTGAACTCCCTCATCAGCTGCTTTAGGGAGGAGTTGTGCTTCATCTCCAGATCCTCAACCTCAAGCCTGTTCAATGGAAATAGAAACATTTCAAAGAAACAATATATTAACAGGGAGGAAAAACAGCACCACACAATATGAACACGTTTATTTTCAGATGCAATTGCTGTAAATAGTTTTGTGAAGATTGCATAGGTAAATTGCTTATATATTTTTTTTCTTTGTCATTTATTTTGGTGGACTGCACCAACAAAGAATATTAGGTCAAACTCACTTGAGCTTCTTCTCATTCTCTTGGGCCAACTCTTTTTTTACATAATCCAGATCCTGCTCATGTTCTCTCCTTAGGGAACGGAGATCTTTTTGAAGCCTGGTGAAATCTTTCTGCAGCTTCTGTTTCTCCTGCACAGCCTCTGCCAGCTTATTCTGCAAAGACGACAGAGATTCGACATCCCCATCTTCCTGTGTCAAAGAACGGTTCTCCATCTCTCTTCCTGCTGCAAGACTCTTGGTCTGAGTTGCAGTGCAAGGCTCCATGACTTCACTGGTGGTCGGCACTGTTTTTTTTAGGCCATCTATTACTGCATTTTGCTTTTCGATCAGTGCAGTCTTCACAACCAAATCTTCTTTCAGGAAACTAATTTCAGACAGAATGTTGACCTTCTCCTCCTCAATTTGTTTTAGCTTCACCATAACCTCCTCAAGCCTTGAGAGGGTGTCATCTGCTTTCGAATCATCCTGGCTTGAAACTCTCTGGAGCAACAATAGCTTTTCCTCATACATGTTTTTCAAACTCTCCAAACAGCTCTCTTTATCAAGCCTCTCACCATTACGTACCTGCTCAACATATATTTCTTGTCCTTCCTTCAGCTTGGCTATGGTTTCCTCCTTGTTTGAAATGTCTTTATGAAGCAACATTAGCTTTTCCTCATACATGTTTTTCAATCCTTCCAAAGAGATCTCCTTTTCAAGTTTATTTTCATTCTGTACCTGTTCAAGATATTTGTCATGTTCTTCCTTCAGCTTAACTAAGGCTTCTTCTTGGTTGGAAATATTTTTTTGAAGTGAGGATATATTTTCCTCATACATGTCCTTCAATGATTGTAAAGAGCTCTCTTTCTCCAGTCTCTCGTCACTATGTACTTGCTCAAGAAGTTTCTTCTGTTCTTCCTTTATCTTGGTCATGGCTTCCTCATGGGACTCTCCTTTTTTCTCCAAGGTCGCCATTTGCTGCATCTTTGTAATTTTGTCTTCCTCAGCCTCTTCCAACTTTGTTTGAAGGGCTTTGATTATATTTTCCTTTTCTTCAAGTTGTGAGGTCAATTGTTTCCGAATCTGGCCGATTTTCTGCTCAGCTCTCTTCTTCAGCTCGGCCACTTTGCCGGCTTTGTCTTTTAAAAACCTCTCTTCAACGTTCTTCAGATTCTCCTCATTGCTTTTGAGAATCTCTGACTTCGTCTTCTCATAGCCTTCTTTCTGCTGCTCCAGCGCTTGTGTTAAAGTTAGGTTCTCTCTCTCCTGATTCTGCAGTTTCTCCTGTGTTTCCAGGAGTAGATTACCACTCTGCTCCTGAGTCTGTTGAAGATGATCAGTGAGTTCTTGTTTCTCTCTCTCCCTAATACTGTCCTGTTGCTTCAGGTCAGCAGTAAGCTGATCACACTCCTTTGTCCTGAGTACCAACTGCTGCTCCAACTCACTGAGTCTGTGATTGCAGTTCTCCACCTCCAAAGTGAGCTCACTGATTTTCTGCTCCTTTTCAGTCAAAGCTGACTTGCCGATGGACTGATTGTCAATGCTTTCTGCCAGCCTTTGCAATGCCTCGTCCTTCCCAGAGACCTGTTTCTCCAAGTCCTCAAGACAGATTTGCAGAGACTTCACAGTATTCTGGTTTTTAGAGAACCTGGAATCTGCTTCCCTCTTTAACTCAATTAGGTCATTCTTTAGCGTGTCAGCCATTTTCACGGCAGATGTCTTCTCTTTTTCTAGTTTGTCAATGGTCTCTTCCATTTGAGAAACAAGGATCTGTCTTTCTTCCTTGTGCTGCTGCTCAACCAGTGATATGGCTTGGGCCTTCCCTGCAAAGCTATCCGATAACTGGGTCTTCAAGTCATTTATTAAACTCTCCAAGTTGCTGATATCCACAACGTTTGTTGTGATATTCTCCAATAAGGAGCGATTTTCCTCACTGAGCTGTTCGATGTAAATAGCTTTTTCTGAAAGAGCTTGAGCGTGGTTCTCGGCATCCTTCATCAGAGACTCTCTCTCAGCAGTTAAGGCTTTGATATCATCTTTGCATACATTTAGCTGAAAAGTCAACTGGTCTTGTGAATGACATAGGTTCTTATTCTCTTCAGTCAACTGCTCAAGTTGCCCCTCCAAATAACGAATCTTGTCCACATTGGTTAGGAAAATGTTGTTAAGATGGGCAACTTTCTTCTGATTAAAAATAAGCCTGTCTTTAAGCTCTCCTACTCTATTGTCAACTTGTTCATAGAGCACCTTCGTACTACTTTCAATGCTGCCCTCAATTGCCTGGCAGTAACACACAAGTTTGTTGCTAATACCAGCAAAGTGCTTCTGCAGTTCTCTTTCCTTGACTTCTAGTTGCAAAGAATGTTCTTCAAGTCTCCTCTGAACAGCCTCCCCTTCCTTACCGTTAGAAGCCACAAGAGCTTGAAACTGCTTTTCTGTGTCTACAACCGTCTGAGACATTATCTTGAGTTTCTCTGTTGTTTCCTCTTCAGTCTTGTTCAGCTGATCCTGGAAGGAGTTTCTCTCATTAAGAGCTGTGTTAAGATTTCTCTCAACTGCCTCCACTTGCTCTTTGAACATTGACTCAGTTTGAGATAAACTCTCCAACTTTACGGCTGCTTCCTTTAGCTCAGCTTGGAGTTTCTGCACAGTGGTCTGTCTCATGACCAACTCCTCCTTCAAGACATTTACCTCATGTACAATTTGCTCATTTTCATCTTTGATGGTTTGGAGCTGCTGGGTGATATCCTCCACTTCCTGTAACTTCTCCTGCAATATTTGTAAGTGTTTCTCCTGGATTTCTTCTTCCTGTTGTGCAAGTTTTTCCTGCCAATGACTCTTAAGCTTTTCCTGCTCATGCTTATGTACTTCACACATCTTTTCTAGTTCTTCTTTGTGGTTGGCCTCAAGCTGGGACATAGCACTGCTTAGGCCTTCTGAACTTGTCTGAGACTCAAGGATGTTATCTTTCACTTGCTGTTCCTTCTGCTTTAGCTCTGATTCTTTCTTAGCCAACTCCTTTTTTAAAGACTCCTCTTGCTCCTGAAGCTTTTTCTTAAATTTTTCTTGCATCTCTTTGGTCTTTGTTTTAAATTTCTCCATCTTTGTCTCCTGTGATTTTAACTTGGCTTCCATGTCTTTTTTAATGTTTTCCAATTTCTTCTCATGAGCAGCTTTCTGGTCCTCCAGCTGTTTCTTTAGTCTTTTTTCTTCCTCTTGTTTAGTGTTCAGTTCTTTAGTGAGTGATTTAACCTGTTCAGAGAGCTCATTTTTAGCCTGTTGCAACTGATTATCTAACTCGTGAAGTTCCATAATCTTTTGTTGCAGTGAGTGCTCTTTTTGCAGACAGTCACTTTGAGTTGTTTCCAGTTTTTGCACCAAATCGTTTAACTGATTTTTGCAGTGTGAGAGTTCATCTCTGATCTTACCAAGTTGGGCATTAGATTTCTCAAGGCCCTTCTTTTCTGATTGGGCCTGCTTCAAACTCTTCCTCAGCTCCTCCAATTCTGTAAGCTTTGCATTCCTGTCTTGAAGAAGTGTATCTGCTTCTTCTTTTAAGCTTTTCTCACAGACAAGGTGAGCCTCAAGCTCCATCTCTTTCTCCTTCAGTACCATCGTCAACTTGTTAAGTTCTTCTTTTAGACTCTTCTCCATTCCTCCCAGTGAAATTGCATGCTGCTGTTTGATCTCCTCAATATCTACACAGTGTTTGGTCAGCACCTCTTGCAGCCTCTGCTCCAACTCCTGTCTGGCTGACCCACCAGCATTTTCAAATGCATCCAGTCTTTCCTCAAGAATCTGCTTGAGCCTCAACACCTCCTGAAGCTCAGAAGAAAGGGCTTCCAATTCGGTCTGTTTCACATCCAGCTTCTCCATCGTCTTCTGGTTCATGTCTTCTACATGAGCATGGAACTGGACCTCTTTCTCATTCAAGATAGTCTCTACTTCAGTTCTGTGTTTTGCCCTGAGCTCCTCCATAGCAGCATTGTGTTGGGCTAAGGCCTCCAAGTCAAGCTCCACCTTGAGCTTTCCCATCTCAGTCTTGCAATTTGCCAGCTCCTCACAGTGTTTCTCCCCTAAAGTAGCCATGTCCTCCTTGTGTTTTCTCCTCAGCTCCTCCATTTGAGTGGAAAGATCATCAGTTGCTGGGACTGATCCAGATTGGGTGTGCTGTTCTAGAGAGCTCTCCAGTTCCAGTATTCTCTGATGGGAAATGTGCCAGTTTATTGTACATTTGCCACAATCAATTTAGAGTTTATAAAAACAGGGGAGTATATTTACTGTTTTATAATTGACAATGTGCATTGTTGAATAGATTCATTACCAATCTGATGTTTACCATTGTTGTAAATCATCCTACCCTTCAAAAGGATGAGAAACAACCAAGAGGACTTACAGTTCTTGCTCCTTCCAGATCTAACCGTATCTCTTTGGAATTTGTCTCAGCCTCTTTCTCTATAGCAGCCTTCTGCAGTTCTGCATCTTCCAAAGCTAGAGCAAACTGCTGCTCCCTCTCCATGGCAGAATGCGCCAGCTCCTCTTTACACTGCTCCTAAATCAAATGCACAGTTAAGTAGGTTTCAAGTCCACTTCATGTATTAAATAAATACATTGTAAGTGCGAGCTCAATAACAAAAACAGCAATGGAACAGTAAACATGTATGCAAAAATACACCCCAACAAGCAAAGCTCAAGCACTTGTACAACAGAATCTCTTTGGCAGTACAGATGGGGGGGGGGGATAAAATGAATATACCACAGCCTGGCTGATTCGAGTGTTGAGCTCTTCCTCTTTAACTGCCAGTGCTTCACCATGTAGCTTCTCCATCTCTGACATCTTCTCCTCTGATGTTTTCTACAACACAATATTATAACTATGTATTATAACAATATTGGTGGTTTTGTGGCATATTTGTAAAACAGTATCTTCAGAATATCTAGCTGTGATATCAATCAATTTTATTTTAAATACAATGCCTTAGCAACACCAAAGATCAGGGGTCTCCAACCCTGGTCCTGGGGAGCCACTATCCTGGTTGTTTTTACTCCAAACCCATGTATATACCACCTCATTCGATAATTACCTGTCTAGTAATTAGAGTCAGGTGTGAAAAATTAGGGTTGGAGTGAAAACCATCAGGACAGAGTATCGTAACTATGATTTTGGGAAAAATTTAGTTAAATAACAAAATTAAATTTGGGTATCTGTTCATTCTTGTGTCAAAGTATTTTGAATCAATGATGCTCCGTTTTCGGTTTATAAGGATGTAATAATTGGAGTGACTTCAAAAATCAGTCATTAAACTTTTGCAGACCGACATGTTTGTAGATATGTCGGTCCCAGTCTGGCTTGGTATTGTACCCGGAATGGTGCAACTTGCCTTAAAATGTGAATACACGCACATGGTGTGTAAAACAGCAGCAGACCATTAAACGAAAGCAAGTATTATAGCCACATTATAACCGGACAAGCTTCTGCAATTCAGTGGTTAGCATTAGCAATGTAGTTGCCTAACTGCTCCATGAAGACTTCAGTGATTGTACGTTCAAGTAAATAATCCATATAGCAAGATATTCTTTGGGACTTCATGTGTCATGCAGTTCATCCATGATTTTAGGGAATCTAAATGACCAGGCTAGCTACCAAACTGGCAATGTCAATGTGCTTGCCTTGGGTCACATTTACCTCTTGCTGCACCCCTTTCTGATTTCAATTTCCCCAAGAAATTATCCCCTAGTTTGGAAGCAAACAACTAGCTAAATAAATATAAAGTAATAAGCCCCTTTTACACATTAAGTAGGATATATCACTGAATGAAAGTAGTCACATTGCAGTAACTTTGCAGGGACAAGCATGTAAATTGTTACGTCCGTCTAACAAGCACAGCAATTACAAGGTAAATTTATTTAAAGCCATAGCAGTATTTTTCTAATGTTTATGTTTGAAACAGTTCAGTATTAGTGTACACATTTATTTAGTCTGTTTAATAAACGTGAGGTCGATGTTTATATTAGATAATGAAGATCAACTTGTTAAGGAGGGAAAGGATCATCATTATCTATTAATAAAACACCCACATATATTTAAAAAAACTATTAGAAATACAAAGAACAAAATATGAAAAATAAACAATGTTCCTGAAAATGCCTAAAATAACCTATTTCCACTCATCTACCTACTACATAATAGCCTGGACAATGAAAAAATGTTAAGGTATTTTTCTCAGTTTCACTCTAGGTGTAGTTACGATGGTGAGGCTTTGTAGGGCAGAGTAGCTCTCCGGGACCAGGGTTGGAAACCCCTGCCTTGGATAGTATTGCTTCCAAATTAAAGACAGGAATTTCACATATATGGGATTGCACTGTTCAGGAATTCAACTGATCTGGGATTTGCACAGATGAGTTGTCACTTGTGCCAGTTGGCCTACGATAGATCAACAGAAAAAACAAGTGTCTTTTAAATTAGGGAATCCCATGATATGAAGTACTTCGTTTGCAGAAATTGTAACTTGGACCTGGACTATATATAATATGTTGAAGCCTTTTTTAAAACAAATAGGTATTTTTTTTTTATTCTTGATTGACAGTAACTGAAGTGTCTTTTTTTATAGCTTCATCCATAACTGTCAGTAACATGTTAACACACTTACTATGTCCTAAATGTATATATTACATTCAAATGTACAGAGGATTAATCTACTCATATCTGGGCCAATGAAAATGGCAATGCATGTCCGGACACCCAATAAAAAACTAGATGATTGAGAAACAAAATAATAATTCTTCCAGAAAAGGTTAAGAGCTACATCCAGCAATTGTAGTGTTGTAGGAACAAAAAAGTGTAAGGCAATGTCCAAGGTAATAAATATATTTTTCTAGACCAAATCCCAAGGAAAATATAATTGTTTCTGTGGCTTCCAAGTGACGGGGTGAACGGAGGACAACAGGATGAAATTTAAATACTTAATCGTTTAGTTTGTGGGTAAATAAAAACAATCTATAATATTTTTGTTTTTATTGTTTGATAACACTAATTTGACAAGAAGCTTTCCTCACTCAACACCTCTTGGTTAGGGTTTGCTGAAACTGAAACCAACCATACAAACCTGGTATAGTAGTACTATTGGTACCATAGTGGTATGTGATTAATGAAGCACAATTTTGTTAGTATTTTGACATCACTGATACTTACCTTCATTATGGTGACCACCTCCTGCTTTACCCTGGTGAGTTCCTGCTGCAGACTCCTCCTCTCCTCCTCCCCGGCCCTCTCCACCTCCTTCACCTGCTCCTCCAGCTGAAGCTGCAGCAGCCTCCGTGCCTCCTCAGCTCTCTGGGCCATAGCCAGAGCCTTCTCCAGCTCCTCAAAAGCTGGGGAAGAAACACACAGATCCTCATTTAGAAACTGCACACAAACACAATGTTAATTGTGTCATCACTTCATTCACAGGAGGAGGGAAAGGAGATCTGCTAACCAGCTTTCTCAGACTTCTCCTTCTGCTCCTGAAGCTCCTCTCTCTGGGTGGTGACAATCTTGGTTCTGGAGCGGAGCTGGGCTATTTCCTCCTCCTTCATCTCCAGAGTTTCATGCATCTGACGCTTGGTCTCCGCAATGACCATGCCCTAAAAAAAATGCAGCCAGGCGATTTAAATTCCAGAGCACAGCACAAGAGCAAAATAAAACAATGTGATCAGGAGACGTGAAGAATGCATTCAGTTCAGATTTTCACTCAATTCCCCCATATAATTGCAAGTATCCAACCAGACAGACACTGTCACCGACCAGACAGACACTGTCTCCGATCAGAAACAGGAAGCAGATGGGCAGTTGTAAGGCTGAAATTCTGAAGGTGTGTGTACCCCCCCTTTATTATTGGTATGAATGTATCTAAATAATACAAGATGTATGCCAGTAATGTCAAATCCAGGGTCCTAAATTGTTTCGTTTAGACTAGCATCAAACCGCCCATTCCTCCGTGTGACCTCAAAGAGCCACTGTCTCCTCCTGCGGATCCGAGGGGTCAAACACTTCCATGCATGCGCCACTGTTGAGGTGAAGGGTCAGATGCAACAAACGTGAACTGAGAGTCTGGAGTCTCTGTGCTCAGGGGCAAAGCCCACATGTCTACGTTTCAAAGATTCACCCTAATCTAAACAATGCAGTGCGGAGGAAGGGCCCTTGAAGTTGTGACCCACACAGCGGGGTCTGGAGGGAGGGCGTAATCGGTAGCACGCTTCAAGCCAGGCCCAACACACAATATACAGTCTGTTTTTGCCATCAACTATCCGCATTTGAGAAGTGAGTCTAATTTCGTCCCGCTTTCAAAATGGAAATTGATTATATTATTTTAATAACATGTGCTGCGAACATTTTCACTTTTACTACCAGAAAAAAACACATGACACAATGTCTCAATATGACTGTCATAAATTATACTACAGGATTTCCCCACCCCCCATATTAATCGATTGATACATTAAAATAATATGTGGGTTTAGATCACTGAGGCCTAGAGCACAACTGAGGGAGAGAAAAGCAACCGACTTGTTTGTGGTTGTTTGATCGGGACGGCTACGTTACCAAAATTAAAAAGGCTGAAAACGGCTCAGTTCAACATCAGTTCAATTAGCTTGTTCAAACAACTTAGCCCGCTGAAAAAGTGACCCAACCCCTCTGGTTCACTCACCTTGTCCTGCTCCAACTGTTCGATAAGGTTCTTGGCGTCACGCAGCTGAGTGATGAGCTTGGTCTTCTCTGTGGTGTGCACCTCCTGTAGAGCCGACCCGGCCCATTGGAGGAGGTGGGTTAACATTGAGTGAAGTAACAGCGAACGCACGGCCACAAAATGAACACCAGCATATGACTTGAGAGGACCAATACATGGGTGTGCTCTGCTGAGAAATCACAACTGAAACGAACCACACGTAATGAAAACAAGAATAACCCCTCAGAAGCATGAAGACCCAACTAGAGAAAAACATATTTTAAAAACAATATTTTGTAAAACAACAGATTCGGAGCTATGGATGTGTGGTTTTCAGCGTTGTACAGTCATCCCAAACACAAAGCCATATCTGTTTTCTGGCACAGGCATAGTTTAGTGAAGCCTTATCAGACTGGCCTGTCCTAACTGGTCACATAGACAAGTAAAATGGTACAAATGACCTTCCTCATCATATGATTCATGTAGCAGCAGCCTAAACAAACGACACTAAAAACAACACAGATACAGAAGTAGCCAGTAACCAATATAACCATGTGGCATTCACATTTCATATTACCGGGCCACGCCAGCCCCGCCGGGACACGCCAGCCCCGCCGGGACACGCCAGCCCCGCCGGGACACGCCAGCCCCTCCAGCCCCACCCGGACACGCCAGCCCCACCAGCCCCACCGGGACACGCCAGCCCCACCGGGACACACCAGCCCACCAGCCCCACCGGGAC
>JACXGK010011678.1:0-15598 GCA_016801125.1 Novumbra hubbsi
TGCTTGCTAGCATAGTTTGCATGCTTCGTGGCAAAGTGACGGCTGATATTGTACTCTTTGAAAACCGCAACAGCTTCTTGGCATATCAGACATACAGCCGTTGATCGGACTTCAGTGAAGAAGTATTTTGTTGTCCACTCCTTATTAAACACTCGGCATTCGCTGTCCACTTTCCTTCTCTTTGGTCCGCTCATTTTCATGCCTGTGTAAATGACATCAAGCGAATAACATCCACCAACCGCCTGCCTGCTAAATTTGCCATTCACAGCCACCTTAAGTAGAGACGAAATACACACATGAAATACCTTCCAAGATATTGGGGGTGAAACGGAATGCAAATGCTACAGTTCGGTACGTACATCGGATATTAAGTCACGGTTCAGTACAGTAGAAAAAAAGACATGCAAAATATAAAATGTATTTTATTGTGAAGTTATAATCTTTGCCTATTGCCACTAAAGTCAACCGGAAAGCCTTCGTTGGGAGACTTGAATGATACTGGAGGGTCCACTCCTCAGGTTCTGGCTGGTCCTCCATGTTTGCCATATCTTATAATGAGGCTGCTAGGCTACTTTAGTTGCTAAGTTACGGCTCCAAGAGCCATCTCCAGGGGAAAATCGGAGACTATGGTTTTAGTTCCTCACAAACAAGTAACGTGCGTAGTTAAAACTAGACTATATTCATTCGGATCACAACGTGTACTGAATCAAGCCGTATGGATGCGTGTACCGTTACAGCCCAACAAGCAATATGTCTGGGCACTGTGACGTTTAGTATATAGAAACATCGCAATCGATGAATTTCAATAATGCCCCCGCCCGTTTCAGCCATGTAGAGGTAGTGCTGTGCATTTAGCTAGCCAGCGATATTGTGCTAAGTTTAGATTATGAATGAAATGCTATCCGTTTAGCTAATGTAAAATAGCTAGCTAAAATGAGACTAAATAGAATCTTGGGATTATGGAGTGAATTCAATGGTTTCTTTGTCATTTTGCTAGCAATTTATCTAGCAGCGATAATCCAGATACAGCAATGCCTTTCAGCAACACTAGCACAGCTAGCTTGCTCTCAAGCCAGTGACCGGCAACAACCGAAGGGCATGCCAAAGATGACAAACATGGTAGTATAGTGATGCAACCTTGAAGAATTTAAACACGGCCAACATTTGGCTATCTAGAAACAAAACACGCAGGGCAAACTGTTCCGACTCCAAACAGAAAAGCACTAGACCATTCCACCAGTCATTATACAGCTTATGCAAAAGTGTGTTGCCCAGCACACCATTAGTTACGTGTAGAAGGTATGAAACACACCAGGACCAACAGGAGTTTTAGTAAGCATTGCAACCAGCACTGCTGACTACAGACTCAAAGCCTCCTAACTGGTTTGAATGGCAGTTGGTTTTGCTGTACAGAAATCAGAGTGTATGTGGGAGCAAACTGACACATGCTTTGTGATTGGAAGGAACTATCCAAGGCCACCCGAATACCCAGTTATGGTGCACAAGGAGACAATTAGACCAACCTCAACCTGTCCAAACAGCTCAGAGTACAGAGGAAAACGCCTAACCAACCCAGGCCCCTAACAGAGTGTTGCCTTTCACAAAGCAACTAACAGCCATCTTTGAAACCTAGCTACATAAACCTAGTCATATGGCACACTGGCCTAATTTGTCTGGAACACAGTTGTCTATCAAATATTAATGAGTTACAGGAAGTTCCCATGTGTGGGCTTCGTTTAGCATCCAAGATCACAGTGTGACCCCTATTAGAACTGGCAAAGAGAAAGAAGACATGCAATGCATTACAGCAACCAGAGTATATATGTGCTATTTATGTTGGTGGAAAAAAGACAGAGAATATGGTAAAAACAATATGATGACAGAATCATTACAAATGAGCTGCTTGCATACATTAGCAACGCGGTAGCAAATTATTGTAAGAAGACTGACCAACTCCACCAATCAAAGCTTGGTCAAAGAAAAGAAAAAAAATAAAGAGCTGAGTAGTGAAAATGTGTGGTGCTCAAAAGAGGGTGCTTAAAGCCTTTGTGTGATGTATATGTGATGTATATGGGCCCACAAAGTATCCCAGCCCTGTGGTGGACCTCCTCTCTTTGGTCTTTGGTTAAGTATGCTTTGCAGTCACGCACTGCCCCGCAAACCCCTCCCCCTTCCTGTCGCCGCATTTCAATGTAAATGAGCCAATTGAATGGCTGCAGCTGCCCCATCAAAAGGACATCAGAGCTGAAGGCCTTGGTGATTGAGATTCAGCCGGGTCACGCTCCCCCCAACCCATCACAAGGACAGGGGTGAGGCCAAACCAAAACACCCCAAAGGAAATTCAACTGGCTAGTGTCTCAATCCTCAGGCACAATCCTTCCAGCATGTGTCACAGTAACGCAGAACCCTTTAAAGTAAACAGGCAAAATATCATGCTTTTTTGTTTTTTAAACACACTTCTAAAATGGGTACAACTGTTACTTCTGTAACTTCCTTATTGCAAGTAGAAATCAGTGGCCACCAGATGATAAAAAGTAGTTACTTGCCAGACAATTCCTTTTATAAGATTCATGCAAGATTCACTTTCATAAATAAATGAGTTTGGGTTGAGTTTTTATGACAATTCATAACCGTTGGTCTCACAGTAAGTCAATCACCCTGACAACCCTCTCACATGACTTCATGTCAAGAAAGCATGCAGGAATAAACATCACTGACCCCTTCCACCCCAGTCACAACAATGTGTGTAACTGACGGTGACTGTTTGTTGTCAATGTACAGAAATGTTAAATGAACACAAACCGCGGTAAAAACATTAACTGCAGAGGTTTTGAAAATGCCCAGTAGCCCGTATACTAACAGAAGGTCTATCCCAAGCATGCCCTTAGCAGCCTGTGATAGACGCATTTCAAACACAGGATAAAACGCTGTTTACAAAGAATTTGAGCAGCCGAGAGAAAGGGCCACGAGAAAAGACAGAATGAAAGATTGAAAAGCGAGGAGGAGCCATTGAAGCAAGGCAGGCAGGGTCTCTCGCTCTATTCAGACAGGACCAAACCGGGCTGCACAGAGGACACGTCAAAGCGGTCATCTTCCAGTGGCTGACAGACAGAGGCTGAAGAGCTGGGCGCCCGGGCCGGTCCGCTACCTCAGGACATTCCCAGCGCCACGTATGGCCAATACATCACCCAGTGCTCAGCACATCCAATCACAACACCAACTGTTGTCTACAGCTTTACATCCCCCTCCCCCGATCCCTCCCAGCTCACAGCTGCCCACATTAGCAGAGCCGTAGCCTCCCCCACACTCTCTGTCAGCCCAGTAACCGCCCCCCCTCCCCCTCTGATAGCTACATAAACAACTGATGTTAGCCGTCTCAGGGCTTCTTGTACACAAAGCGTCAGACTTTACGGGATGAAATTGGCTATGCAAAAGTACTACGATGTAAACAGTAAACCAGGAAGCAGAAGACTATCATTGAGGTTTTTACTTTCTTGAAAAAGGGTTGAAAAAAAATGTGTATTAGAATCTGGAAAATATAAAATCGTACATACTCTCTCAACTTAAAAGCAAAACCAACATGTTCCACTTTAAGTGTGTCCTTATCAAAAGATCAAAAGCAAAACTGTTAAAAGTGAGGTTTTGAAAATGCAGCACACCGGGAGAGGGGAGAACCTTTCCCTTTGAAGTGTAGCAGAGTAAGTGGGAAAAACATCATCAGAAGCGCTGCAGTGGAAGAAGTCATTGCAACCTGTGCCCAGGAGAGAAGGCTTCACACAGAAGAACCCTCACAAACCCCAAACGAGGCTCCCTGTCTCTAGGGCAGAGCAGGGAGAATGGGGCACAGCCATTTTGTTCTTTTTCCATTTGCGGGTAGGGAGGGGAACATTTCAAAAGGGGTTTAAATGGCATTTGACTGTCCAGAGAGATGGTACTATCTGCGACAAGGCTATAAAAGATTTACAATGAAATGGAAAAAAGGGAAGACAAGTGAAGCCGGAGTAGATGTCCTTGTTTACAGACAAACCTACACTCAAACAATGGGGGAGGGTGAGAAACCTGAACGTGTGAGTGGCTAAAGTGGTATTTGGTCTGTCCCATACAGGATGGAGATGTCTTTGTGATGAAGAGAACAAGTAGGCTACCTCAACAACATGCAGCCTACTGCTTGTCAGGCACTGTCCTGATACAATAGGCACAGAATGTTGCATCAACAAAATGCAAACGGCTAATGCTGGCCCCATTCTGTGCACACGGAAGCTTCTGGTACACTGCTGTCCACTGTGGAAAACTGACAATAGCCTATAATGCTGTCCACAGTACTGCTGGAGCTAGCTACATGACCGGGTTTCTCATCAGCTCAGGACACGACTAACAAAACGTTCCTTCCCACACTAAACACGTGGCCTGGGAACACAGCAGATTCCAGATTGCGGTATTCCAACAGCAGAGGCCAAACATGTGACTCGCGCGTAAACATCGGCCTGGTAGAAGCACGGTTACCTTACGGTGCAAACAGCTGATCAGGCGAGCATGCCACAACAAATGCGGCCACAACTGCCTCGCCGGAACCTTTCTGCGTGGAGCAGCAACGCAGACACAGCCGACAGCGCAGGGCCAAGGACCTACAGTACAGTGATTTCAGACTCCTCTCCACCAGACACTGTGCCCAACAGGGCATGGCTGGCCAATCCAGACTGCAACACCAGCAGTTTGAAGGACACGTGGTGTTCCCCACCGTGCCCTAAATGTCTGCCCTTTATTACCTGACAGGGCGGCACCTTACGCACCACAACCCCAAACAGGCTAAGAGAGGGGACGGGGGACAACAGGATCCAGTCTCTGGACCAGAGTGGCTCACTGAAGCAGCTAAAGAGAGGGCTCACAGGATGACGGCCTGGAACAGGAAATGGTTCTGAGAAATCCCAGCACCAAACACAGCCTCCGACCTCATCGACCCAAGCAGGACTCCATTTCCTCTCTCAAGAAAACATACTGCAATAGGACACTGCGGTCAGAAGCTCAATCTAAGCCATGAAGACCACCAAAAACTCTCTAAATCCCAGAATATGATAAAATAGCAAGGAGAAACATGGATTATTTCATGGTGTACCAAGCTAAATACAAGGGCTAGCTTACCTACTGGAGTAACAGTTTATTTTATTTATCCAACACAGAGCCGAGAAGACTACTGAAACACTGAAATATTATAATTCGAATAAAAAAAAAACTTCTGAAATGTCCCAAACATCTGCACATATTTTCTTCAATCTAAAATGCAGATAATTGTTTTATAGCTTTATATATGCTTTAATTTTCAATATCAGAAGTACAAAATAATCTACTAGAACACTCCCAAGTCCCAGTTCTAATCCCTCTGATTGTACCTGTCACACACTGTTCAACTTTCAGAATGAGTGTTCTCAACATCTAATGGACAGGTCTACAACAGGGGAAATTAACATGGTCTACAACTTTTTATGAATGAGAGCTCCTTAAGTATGTCAAACGCTACTGTGCTTTCTTTGTTATTAATTAGTCACATTCTTTCCCTTCTGTACTCCCATTTTGCCTAGGTCCCCAGTGTACAAGATAAAGTACTGCACTAGGTATTGTCAACATAACTGAGAAAACAAGGAATAATAAACAACTCTAAGGGCTAGGGGGACTTATATAGTTCAATTTCCTTTAATTACTTTTTTTCAAGGCATGTTTTTTTGCTTCATACATTTTTGATTTTAGGAATTTGACCGACTAACATGAGCTCACAGGCTGCTAGTTATCTAGCAACATCTGTGAAAATGGCTTCACCTAATGCAGACATGCCAAAACATACACTGTATGTAGCTCAAATTAGATGACCAATGAATTTTAAATGTATAACATGAAACATTGGTATGAAGAAGAGCTATGCATTTAAATACAGTATGTAGGCATATGTGGGGAGTAACTGCCCAGCACTCTGAACCCGGGAGTAAAAACAGGGAACTAGCAATATTGTAGCTATATTAGGCCAGGGTGACAGCTAAAGCATATTAATAGTATTCATGCGTTATTGCTGAGAACTTACAACAGAAAAACATTAACGTCATTTGTTTCATTTAACAGTGTAGTCAAATACAATTCTATACAAGCACGCTTATTTCCCAGCGTTCATTTCCCAACCTTTCCCAAAACATAAACACGGCTAGCTGGGGAGCGTCTTAAGCTAGCTGGGGAGCGCCTTTGGCTAGCTGGGGCGTGCCTTTGGCTAGCTGGGGAGCTTGGATAAAAGGACACGGCGCATCCTCACTACTGAACCAAGTATAGTGACTTCCATGTGATGTAAAGTACGTCATTCATTTGGGCACCAGACGTGTCTGTTTAGGGGCACACCACCCATTGTATCGCCTATATAAAAAAAAAAGACGCCAGGGGAAATGTTTAATACAACTCTTTCTCGTGAATATTCCTTCATAAAAACGGACCCTGGGAACAAACACGTAGTTATAAATAAAACCATGCAGCTAAAACATATTTACACAAAAACTGCAGTAACTTCAATAATAATTTAATATTTCTGTTAATTTTGAGAAAGTGATGATCTCCTGAATATGGTGTTGTATGAGGGGCAAACATAAAATATCCCTACCAAACAGGACTAGTGTAGTTTTGTAATAAGCATAAGGGAAACATGCCGAATCAGAGCATTCAGTCTCTCCTTAAACACCACAATAAAGACAGACGGCACAAGGTACATAACAGCAGCTGCCAATGACTCACTCGGTCCGAGTGCACACATGGTGTGTTACGCTTACTGAAGAGACGCTTAAAGAGTCTAGGCAATTAACAGCGTCATAAAGTGCGAGTTAAAAACTTTGAGATACGTAGTATTTACATGAAAAAGGGGAAGTAGTTGTAATTTTTTCTAAAATAAGAAACTAAGAAATTGTGAGTACCAACCACATATAGACCATGGTGGTGGTAGGGGATTACATGCATTGCTGCGTCTGCAGTGAATTTCAATGTGAACGCCCAGACAGGCTGAAGAGTATCTCAGTAAGAAAATACAGCCAGCAGCTCCACTGCAGTGCCTACCACAGCACAGATACTGCACCAAAACCTTAACCATATACTTTTCTAAATCCAGGTTGTTTATTGCAAACAGTGCCCATCTAATGTCTGTGCTCTCTGACATAAAAAGCAACACCTTGACTATTGTGATTGTGTTGTCTTATATATTCATACCATCCCACAGCCAATGGAATTAAAGAACCTGTCATGAATAAACAAAATAGTAATTAATAAAAAGGTACTATACAAATGTATTACTTTATTATAAAGTATAACAATGAGTTCAGTCAGTAAATTATGTTAATGACGAGCAACATCTACATCTAATTCTAATCCTGCATCCATAAATCGGTAAGAAACAAATAGATGGACAAAGGTTAAGTTAAAAAAAAACGTTGGATGGAACGTAGCTGTTTATCTCAGCACTGCATTACACATCAACAGCACCAAACAATTCACCCTTGCCTCTCTCTGTTTTTTTTTCCACCCAAGAAATAGGCAGACGACTTCTGTGTAATAACGTCAGCACGGTTAATTATACAATAATACTATCATTAAGACTATGCTGTTATTCTTTTTTTGCAAAACCGAGTATTGTAAGGTCGGCATTACAGCACTGAAACTTAAATATATGTGGGAGTGTGTTCCCAAAATGTTTTGCAGCCAAATACCTAGTTATAATCTTAACTTGGTTTGAATGTAAACATATTACTCGAACGTTAATTTCACCTAACCCACGTAACCAATTCATATAACCAA
The DNA here is from genome assembly GCA_016801125.1 of Novumbra hubbsi. NCBI lineage: Eukaryota > Metazoa > Chordata > Actinopteri > Esociformes > Umbridae > Novumbra > Novumbra hubbsi. Next base: position 7,813 of record JACXGK010011678.1, read on the forward strand.
GAATTAGCTGGCCATTTTACCAGCTTAAACTAGTACGCAGATAAAGAATGCAGGGGGGGGGGTTCTCTCATAACACAGTTTGAGTCCAGCATGAAGCAATGTTATCGAGCTAACATTAGCTAAACAGCTATGGCTAAAGGTATCGTTCAGCTAGCATATCCAACGTTAGCTGGCTGCCAAGTAATGTTATTGCGCCTTACCTGGCTTCAGTTCAGCAAATTCTGAGTTACATCGACAAGTTTATCTCCGATATTCCTGCCCGATGCTTGTTTTTCCCATTTGAGGCCCTCCGGCTTAGCAGTCTGCCGTCAGTAGACATCCGAGAAATACTGCAAACATCTGAGTTGGAAATCAGACCACTGGATGCTAACGTTAGCGAGCTAGGATAGCTCGTCTCCTATGCTAGTGCTAGCTAGCTAACGTTAGCTAATTCCTTTACCCAAACAAGCGACAGAGAAAGCTTAAAATGTTCTCGAACTCGTCTCTGCAGAACTAATAACTATTTTCTCACCATGGTCTGAAATGAAGCGTTATATACTCACTAAACAAAACTGGAGCCTTTAGATGCAAACTTAAAGTAGCAGAAAACGATATTTTGTTTCGGCTTAATCTTCTTTAACAACCCCTTGCAAACCGTTTCCAGGCGGCCTTTGACTTCAATGTGAGGCTGAAGTAACGAGAAAGAGGTAAAAATGAAACACTGATTCTGATTGGCTCTAGAATGAGGGCGGGCCCTCATAGGGAGCCGAAGAAACTGACGCCATTATGGATCAAGTCAATGCGCTAAAGTCCGCGTTCATAAAATAACATGAAGGCGCGAACATGGTTGACCGAGTACTTCAGTTTCCATGATTGGGAACCCATCTCCATTATACAGTTGGGAGAGCAAGCAAAGGAAATGGAGTACGGAGGGTGGGTGCACTTGATTTGCGGCGCATAGTACGGTTGCGTATATTATGGCGTATCGTATTAGTATCGTTCTTATTGGAATCCACAAACATATAATTGCAAATAAAAGTCCCATGATATGTGTATTTATGATGTCAGTAAAACCAAATTACAAGTACAGATTAATAGCACCGGGTCCTAAACTTAATGTCTAGATTGCTGTTAGAACAGCTCAGGTTTTCAGAGTGAAATCGACACACATTATTTATTTTTACATTGAGTACATTATAAATATCTGTATTTTTTATGTTGAACATTTCAGTGAACTTTTAGTGTCAGACAGCCTTGGTTATAAAGTAATGCATATCAATTGCACCCATGGCAGACCAGACTGTGTGATCAACATGCCATGCACGGAGATGTAAGAAGAGCTATCATTGGTTAAATCGTAATAAATGATGAATCTGGATTCTTATTGGCTAATTTAATTTCACTTAGTTTTTGCCTGTTATCGTTTTATAAATAATAATTTGGACACATCGCATTTCATTATTGTAACTGTATTAGGTCAATTAATATGTTATTTTATTTTACAGTCACACTGCAAGCAAAGTTTCCAAATGTTTCATCATTATTTTACTGATAAAACGTTAGTGAATGTTCTCTAAAAAAACATAGCGTCTCTCTATGCCATAGCTACCTCTGGTGGCTACTTTTGTAACTACAAAAAGGACTCGCCATATACATGCCGCATTATCATTTAGAACGGACGAAATGCAGATTAATTCAAATCCAATGATGTACCAGCCCACAATGTCAGTAGCAAGCTGTTTTTTGTATTTCTCGCACATATAGCAAATATCTCATTTCTATAAATCATTTAAATAAAGAATACTGTTTGCTGTGAAAGTTATGCGCGTTCATGAAGTACCACCCGTGACACCATTGGGCAAGGGCATTCAGTATTGACTTTTCTATTATTGACGTCTATTATATATAACATGACCATTTAAATATTTTTCGTGAACGGAAGGTTTTCTTAATGTTCATCTTTAATTAAATCAAAGAAGAATATGCGTAGGTGCTCTTTAAATAAATCGTAGTTTTTGGGGGTTAAAGTTCGGGGTTCAACAAAGATATTTTAAAGGCGTCAGGATACTATACGATTTAGTAGTTTCTCGTGGTAATTTTCGCAAGGAATTTGACCCTTTTCATTTACCTTCTTGTAATGATAACAGTCAGTATTTACTAAACCAATAATAATGGTTACACTTCCAATTTCGAGCGTATCAGGTAATTTGTGAACGAAGCCTTTTTTTAAAGCAAAGGCAGTAAAAACCGAGGACGGCTCCGTGTAGAAGTGTTAGGTCTTTGTTGAAGTTTACAATCTCTGTATTACCTAACATGTTAATAACAACCGCTAGTTAACTACAGCGCGCATTTGATAACAAAACACCAAGTTATTCACTGCAGTGGTACCGTAGCATTTTTTTACCGAGGGTTGCTGGATGGCTAGTAATGGAACACGTTATAGTTTTATTAATTAGACATATCTAACGACAATTGTCTCTAAACTGTGCTTACGTTAGCTAGCTTTCGCTAGTTAGCCTAGCTGTCAGGAACATGCCACTGGCAGCTCTTCGATGTGCAAGTTACTATAGAAATTCAAAGTCTATAATCTTGTCAGGACGCCATACATTTTCATTTTTCAACAAGCGTCCAAGTAACGAAGGTGCCAAACGGCAGCTTTCGACATGTTTGAACTCAACACAATTATCAGGTTCACTTCGTCTATTTTCGACTCAATCACATCCATATTGTTATGGTCTCCATCCTGGACTTATTAAGGTTAGTTTCATTTTTCCGAGTGTCCATATGTTATTCATGCCACTGCTCTTTATGTAGCGTTAGTTTAGGGGTACTCAACTCTTGCCCGGAGGGCCGACGCATGTTTGTTTTCTGTAAAATACATGAACTTATGCCCGAGTCCCCCGCTCGAAATCAGAACCCGATTGATGGACGACGGTGAAATGCATTGGAACTGGCTGTAATGTCTCTCATTCAAATGGATGGGTTTAGTCTAATAGTGTTTTCACTTATTTTTCCAGAAGCTTTTGTACATACCCCTTAGTTCCAGGTTGACAGCAACGCATAAGCAACTGGTCAAGAACAATTTGTTTAAAAACCCAATAGGCCTGTGGAATATATTAGGTAAGGAGCCATCCCAACCCAAGTAATTTAAATATTTTTTGGTGTCTGATTACACTGACTAGTAACCTTTCATTGCAGCGTCCACTGATTATTTTAGTACATCTCAGTCTAGACAAGATAACAACAGCGATGGACCTAAGGGCAAAACTCCAGAGGAAGATGAAGGTAAACGAAACAAAGATGAACTCGTCTGGATTGGTGCTTCATGTCAGCTACGGTGTGCCGTAATTAAACCGGTGTGTTGTTATCTGCTACCTTTCCTTTTAGAGGACAAGAAGCGTCGCGAGCAGGAGGATCAGCTGTACAGGGACCGTCTGCGCACTCTATTCATTATTGCCATCATAATGAGCGTGCTTAACTCCATCAATACTAGCGGGGGAAACATCTCCTGGAATGACTTTGTCAATGAGATGTTGGCCAAGGGTGAGGTGTCTCGCGTACAGGTGGTCCCCGAAAGCGACATAGTAGAAATCTACCTCCACCCTGGAGCAGTCATCTTTGGGAGACCGGTAAGTTCTTTTCCCCCACCATAGTTTAGGCCATAGTAGACCTGAAGGGTAGACTACAAAGCAGGAACATAAATGTTAGTTTGCAACTCATTGATCCGTTGCTGTGGTGTACTTCCTAAACAAGTCCACATTGGAGACTGGCCTAAGTTTATTATAGTTTTACATTGAGTATAATTATCTAGTCAATAGTCCTAGCCGTGCATCTGTGTTTTCAGAATGCTGAAAAAGTTGTTGAAACTCAGGCACTGAGTTCCAGAAGGTATTCTGGAAAAAATGGGTGAAAAAAAATGAGCTGACCTGCTAATCAAGTTGTCCCTACCTGAGGTGGGCTTTATATCTATTTTTGAGCACAGGTATCTAGATAAGGTTCAGTAATGAATGTCCCTGAACACCTTCCTATGTCTGCCTGTACAGAGGCTGGCTTTAATGTACCGTATGCAGGTGGCCAACATTGACAAATTTGAGGAGAAGCTAAGAGCTGCAGAGGAGGAGCTGAACATCGATGCCAAGGACCGCATACCGGTCTCCTACAAGCGCACCAGCTTCTTTGGAAAGTAAGTACCATGATGGGTCACGTTGGAATTGGTCCTATGCGTACTACTCAGTGACATGACATTGTCTGTGTTTCCATGGCCTGGTACAGTCCTGATTGTCTGCCTCTGTCACAGTGCCCTGTATGCCCTTGGAATGGCTGCCATTGGGGTGGCAATACTCTGGTATATTTTCCGGCTCGCAGGCATGGGTGGACGAGACGGAGGCTTTGGAGCTTTTGTAAGTAGGGTCTGTTTATCTTCTGCGGTTGATCCACCCCCCCCCCCCTTCCCTCCCTAATATTCTTACATGTTGTACCCCACAGAACCAACTGAAAATGGCCAAGTTCACAATAGTGGACGGCAAGTCTGGGAAGGGTGTGAGTTTCAAAGACGTGGCTGGCATGCATGAGGCGAAGATGGAGGTGAAGGAGTTTGTCGACTATTTGAAGGTAAGTGGGACTAATGTCAGAGCGATTTGGCATGAGGATGTTTGCCAATAGGGCCGTCAGTGGTTTACTGACCCCCGGGTGCGTCTTTGCAGTGCCCAGACCGGTACCTCAACCTCGGGGCTAAAGTCCCAAAAGGTTCCCTGCTGCTGGGTCCCCCTGGTTGTGGAAAGACTCTGCTGGCCAAGGCTGTGGCGACAGAGGCCCAGGTACCCTTCCTGGCCATGGCTGGCTCTGAGTTTGTGGAAGTCATTGGGGGTAAGAGTTCAATTGCTCCCGATCACACATAATATCAGTAGTCAATTAAATATATATGGGCAGTGTAGTCAGGTGGAAGTCAAAGCGGTCATGAAGAAGGTTGTGTGTGTGTGTGCAGGTCTCGGGGCTGCCAGGGTCAGGAGTCTGTTCAAAGAGGCCCGCGCTCGAGCCCCCTGCATTGTCTACATAGATGAGATCGATGCTGTGGGGAAGAAACGCTCAAATAACATGTCTGGCTTCTCCAACACCGAGGAAGAGCAGACGCTCAACCAGTTACTGGTGGAGATGGATGGTGAGGTGGAAGTCTTTGTCTTACCGGCCTGTAAACATTTGAAGATGACATGCATATACAATGCCTTATGTTTTTGCAATATCATTTCCCTTTGTGCCCATGTCGATCTGCCAATAGGGATGGGCACTACTGACCATGTGATTGTCCTGGCCTCTACAAACCGGGCGGACATCTTGGACAATGCTCTCATGAGACCCGGCAGACTGGACCGGCACATATTTATTGACCTTCCCACTTTACAGGTGTAGTACCATGTCCAGAACGTATTCGTCCAGCAGATATTCTGTTGATTTAATTGAGCTTGACCCTGTTTCTTGGTTGATCCAGGAGAGAAAAGAGATCTTCGAGCAGCACCTGAAGATCCTGAAGCTCACCCACCCGGCAAGCAGCTACTCCCTGCGTCTGGCAGAACTCACCCCGGGCTTCAGTGGTACGTATGCCAGGCTAAACGGACTGGTCCCGTCTTCGCAAACAAAGCTCCCAGTTTCCAGAGGCCTCTTGGGTACTGACGTGACTGTGCGCCACTCGCAGGCGCAGACATCGCCAACATCTGTAACGAGGCGGCCCTGCACGCTGCCAGAGAGGGCTACAAGTCCATCGACACGTTCAACTTCGAGTACGCCGTCGAGAGAGTGATCGCCGGTACGAAGCCGCGAGGGAGGGGGATCGAGAGGGAGATGGAGGTTGGGCCCCATTTAATGGCTACTTTTTGTTTGTCGGCACAGGGAGTGTAAAGAAGAGTAAGATACTGTCCAAAGAGGAGCAGAGGATCGTAGCGTTTCATGAGTCTGGCCACGCCTTGGTGGGTTGGCTGTTGGAGCACACCGAGGCTCTGATGAAGGCAAGACCGACCACCTCCCTAATTGTCTGGACCCCAATACAAATGATGGATACATCTACAGGACCAATGGCCGTATATAGTACCATACCGATATACGGACTAGCTAGATTTATTTTATTTTTTCCTAGGTGTCCATCGCTCCCAGGACCAACGCAGCCCTAGGCTTTGCCCAGATCCTTCCCAGAGACCAGTACCTGTTCTCCAAAGAACAGCTGTTCGAGAGGATGTGTATGGCTCTAGGGGGAAGAGCGTCAGAGGCCATCACTTTCAACAAGGTCACTACAGGTGGGGCTCCGGACCATAAATCACAACACACACACACACACCCGTACAATCCGTCTGAGCATTGTCCCTGTCGTTGCTAGGTGCCCAGGATGACCTGCGGAAGGTGACCCGCGTGGCCTACTCCATGGTAAAGCAGTTTGGCATGTCCTCCAGCGTGGGTCAGGTGTCCTTCCCCGAGGGCGAGGAACAGGGCGCGGTGGGACGCAGGCCCTTCAGCCAGGGCCTCCAGCAGCAGATGGACCACGTGAGCCCACGTCCACGTTTGTGACGGCAGTCTAGTAGATGGCCCTGTTGTGCCGTTGGCTGCAGATCATGAAGTTGGGCTTGTTTCGCTTTCAGGAGGCGAAGCTGTTGATAGCAGGCGCCTACAGACAAACGGAAAAACTGCTCCTGGACAACAGAGACAAGCTGATAATGGTGAGACCATCATTTTACATTGGCCTATGTCTGTGATCTGGAACCCGTTGTCGGACCCGCTTTCACACGTGTCTTTCTGCGCGTGTTCAGTTGGCCAATGCTCTGCTGGAGCGGGAGGTGGTGAACTATGACGACATCGAGGCTCTGCTTGGACCTCCTCCCCACGGGCCCAAAAAGATGATCGCCCCTCAGAGCTGGATCGAGGCGGAGAAAGACAAGCAGGACACTGGGGAGGAAGAAGGGCCACGCCCGCCTCCTCGTAGGAAGAGCCACGATGAAGATCTGAACATGCAGCATGTGTGATCCGGTTGAGAGGCACTCTGTAGGAATCCGTACACACACACACACACACACACACACTCTGCAGGAAGACCAGAGACCCGTTCAACCTGCTGTATCTATCTATTACTATTAGGACAATGGTTGATTATGATGTTGGCTGAGAACCGTAAACGTTGGGGTGTTTTAGGATCAACGGTTCTTGTTTAGTTCCTTATCTGAGATATTTGGTTGGCCTTTATGATGTGGAAAGCTTTTCAACTGCTGTCTATAAATAAGTTGCACTTCTAGGACACAGAAATAACCATATGGCAATTGCTTGGCATACGATGTATATCAATGCTACCAATTGCTACACGGAATATGCAGCTGAATGTATAATCTTAATTTATTTGTAATGTTATGTGTTGTTCCAATATTTGCGATTCTTTGGGGTGTTTAAATAAAGCTGTATTTCAACTTTACTTGACTTGTGAGGGCCATCTGGTGTTCTGTTAATGAAACCTCAATTTGACTGCAAGCACTTAGTAAGAGTCCACTGCACTGAAGCCTTTTAAGTATATTTATTATGTAAAGGTAAATAAAATCACAATTGTAAATAATTTATACATGTCAATCAAAAACACCTGTCCTATTCAACCCATTGGTTTACACAATAAGGGGATTGAGCAGCCAGCAGTGCCTCCTAAGTTAGGATGTCATTGGCTGTTCTAGTTGTGGATAATGACAAAGAAGAATCAAACAAAGGAAATAGAATATGTAAGTGGACATCAAAATCATTCTTCATTACGGAGTGAATTGTGACTTTTACGGGGGGGGGGGGGGGG
>JACXGK010011680.1:0-15594 GCA_016801125.1 Novumbra hubbsi
ACCCCCCATCCCATTGACCCCCATCCCATTGACCCCCCATCCCATTGACCCCCCATTGCCCTAAACCATCATCACAAGAGGGCAGATATGGGAGGACAAAGGAGGACAGTGTCTTTTTTTAATGACGTCACCGTCTAGGTCTGTGATCAGGATGTACTTTCAATCGACAGTCTGCGGAGGTAAACCTGACATCATTGGTCAATCTCCTCCCCCACCTGGCGGTCACCTCCATCTACCTCTGCCTGTCTGACGCCTATCTGGGGGGGTGTTTACGCTGCCCTACAGGTGCTGGCTTGGAATGGGAGGAGGACTTCTCCTTCCTGGGCAGCTCCCTCAAATCCACAATGGCCGAGTCAGAGACAGGTGTACCGCCGACACCACAATCGACACCACCTTGCCGGTCCTCCGCCTAGCCCCAACGGAGGTCCATTCACCCGTGCCCGGTTCTCAGTTCTCCTTCCCCTGGACCTTCCAGTCTGGTCCTCGCGCACGTCACGGACACTGACCTGGGGCACTGAGGCAAGTGATTGTCTGCACACACTTGTTTTTCTGCCACCCAGAGCCTTCATGGAAAGAATGACTGAGCCCCTCTGTTTCCGCCCCCCCCCTTCCTTCCTTTTTTCGATGACTCAGTATTGATTGGATGTTTAGCTGGAGAGTTTAATTTATTCTCTCCGTCGTTCCTGACCACCTGGCAGCTGGTTGCGATGACATCTCCAAGCTTTGTAACGGGGCATCTGTCTGACTCCATAAGCGACAACTGTGAATACCGACTGGGCCTTGTAGAAGGCTGGCAGCTCAGCTGGTTATCCTGCCGTCAAATCGTTTAGCATAGAAGGCCTTATTGTTCATGACAGCCGACACGTTTTTACCGCTGTCTTATCACTTACACCGGTCATGCTCGTCTGCCACATTCTGCGTCAGGCCTCATTGAAGTCAAAAGGCTGTTGGATGGGGTTTTAAGACACAATGACTATGTTGTTTCACCGTTGGGAATGTTTTTTTTCATTGTAATAAAAAAAGGTTATGACTAGGTAGATTTGTGTGATGGAAGGAGAGTCACGAAGGGGAGAGGAATGGAAAGAGAGAGAAAGATGCAGGTTAAGAGAGAGGGACCATTATTTGTCTAGCTATTTCAAGGTGTGTCCTTGAATCTGTGGCTTGGGTAGAACTCTATGGTCAGTATTTGTGCCGGCTTGTAAGAGCTTAGTTTTATTTGGCCTTTTATTAAGGTATACAAAACACTGGGTAGTCAGCCCATGGGTAAATTAAACACATAGCTTTAGCCTTAAGAGAAACTGAACACACAGATAAGTTTACACAGAACCTGCAGTGTGGTTTGGTTGCTTAGAAGAAACCTGGGAGGACCAGTCCTAGTGTTCAAACATACGCACACACACACAAACATACACACACATGCAGAAATGCACCCACAAATATATATTTCTGTCCTTGTGGAGACCTGAGACCTAACCCTGAACCAGACATCTAGGTTATTGATTTTCTAATTATGAAACTAAACATGTGCAATTTCAGGTTTTTCCCCAAACCGATGCCTGAAATTGCATTTTACCAATTGGGCACCAGACAAAAATACCAGAGGTGACAGACTTTTTTTAAATCCTTGTGGGGCAATGAAACCCTGTCCGTTATCTATCTGGCGCTAACCTAACTTTAATGTAACCCAAACACTTATGCCTAGAATTAACCTAATGTCTCACCCATAACCTAGTACTAATATCTCACCCATAACCTAGCCCTTATGTCTCACCCATAATCTAGTACTAATGTCTAACTCGTAACCTAGAACTAATGTCTAACTCATAGCCTAGCCCTAATGTCTCACCCATAACCTAGTACTAATGTCTAACCCATAACCTAGCCCTAATATCTAACCCATAACCAAGCCCCAATGTCTAACCCATAACCTAGCCCTAATGTTTAACCTATAACCAAACCCTAATGTCTAAACCATAATCTAGCCATAATGTCTAACCTATAACCAAACTTTAATGTCTAACCCATAACGTAGCCCCAATATCTAACCTATAACCAAACTCTAATGTCTAAACCATAACCTATCCTAATGTCTAACCCATAACCAATCCTAATGTCTAACCCATAATGCCTATCCTTAAAAGGTACCCCACTTCTAACACAAATCTCTAATATACCCCCCCCCCCTCAAAAACACACACACATCAACGTACACAAACACACCACACACACACATAGACATAAACAGACATCCACACTTGGTCACACATTTGCACAAGAACAAATAAACACACTAGAGCTCAAGGACAAGGACATCACTTCTGGCAATGTAGCTGCACGTTTTTTTTTTGCTGTTGGGATCTGAACACCTGGTCTGACTTTGTCTTTGCATAACGATAGATAGTTTGTGGAACCACAACATCATATGGAAGTCTGACTGGATCTCCTTGTTTTAACCCCAGAATATCTTGGTTTTAACCCCAGGATGCACCAGCAGGATTAAAAAATGATTGATATTATTGTGTTTGCTGAGGGAAGACATTGGGATGGAAGACAGAACAACAGGAGTAATCTACAGTGGAACCACTAGGAAATGCTATTCATCCACCCACTGTAATCTATGTTCTTGGCCAGGCCTCTTGTGAAGCTGCTACACCTTCCCAGTTTAGACTAACCACACCAGCTTCAGCTGTGTGCCTTTCAGGGCTGGGTTTGAGTGTCTGCCAGAGAGGATTAGCCTACAGCACATATACAGAGGAGGGGTCTGGTGATCAGTAGATAACAATGGTGACCCGATACTCCTGTATTAAACAAATGGGTGAAACAATGGAAATTGGTTAATGCACTAGGAAAGAATTAGAAACACAAATAAGATGTTTTGGTAAGGATGTTTGCTAATAACTACACGGATGAGAGCATATTGTAAAAAAAAAAAAAAGAAAAAAAAGAAACTATAGAACAGGGATTTCTACAGAGTTTCCGTTATTCCTCAGAGTGTGAAGTGTGTGTTAGTGACATCATCACGCTGATACAACAGGACACACACAGAACAGGGAACATCATATAATTAGTAAGGCACCAGCTCGGTCCATTTGAGCGTTTCCCTTTTTCCGGTGTCTGAAAGTGCAAAATCAACTTGTTGTTTAAATCTCTGTCTTTGAGTTGTCCAACGTCCGAGCATATAGACAGGTGTGGACTATTAAAAGAGGCAGATCAGGTATTCCTGATCTCCTCAGGTAGGGGCTAGTCCAACATACATTGTTTTTGAAAAATGCATATTGTCTGGACTATACTGAAAGTATATCTGTCTAATAATTTGAATGCGGAAAGAGACCAGGATATTTGATCAAAATACAGACACCGAAAGAGAGTTTACAGTCTTGTTAGAATGAAACGGCTACAATTCAGGATCTGGATAAGATCAGGGAAAATGTCTCTTGTAAACCGCAAGTATAAACGAGGCTTCAGGCTGAGCACTGCCAAAAAAACACATGTCCGGAGTCGGAGCGCACTATGATTGGCTAAGCGAGCGCTACGTGTACATTTCAGCAGCGACAGGTACCTCATGTGTGACAGTTATCTTTCATCCTCGAAGTAGAACGACAGACGCTTCTTCCAATAAAAATATTAAGTTCATTTTGTGGATATATTGTTCCATAGCAAAAGCTGTTCTTTTATATATTTTATTACTATCGGTAAGTTCCATTTCAGTTGGTTGTCCATTTGCTTATTTCTCGAATTTAGTTATATTTTAGATGTGCAATGTTTTGTAAACTTATTTGCTAGATATTTACTAACTCAAATCATTATCGGCGTAGGAGAAAGCGCGTGTGAGTAATTACGTGGGCCTATTTGAGAAATATGTTGAATCAAATAATCGTAAATAACAATTATATATATATGTGTGTGTCTTTTTTAACTGGGTATATAGTGTGCAAATGCAAACGTGTAGTCTATAACTGAAGGCCAGTTCAGATACTTTAGACACCCGATGAAACTGAAAAACGTCAGGATGTTGAACAGCAAAAGTGCAGTGATCACTGTTACCCCGGTACGTGTTTGCAATTTGATGAAGCATAACATAGGCCTGCAGCCTCAACAAAAACACGTTTCACATCACTTACACATCATAGATCCAGTGTATATCTCACACAGACAGACTTTCGGTTACCAGAGACGTGTATTTTTACTGCTGCTTTCTCTACATCCGTTTTAAATGTATTGATACACATGTATCAATTAATTATTGAAAAATGTCACCTATAAATGCAGCATGAGCTCCGTTCATCCGTAAAACCGCATCAAAAAATAGATGAAAATGTTTAGCCTGTAGCCTCAAAACATGGATATTACTAATATTTTGGTGTTATATATATGTGTGTGTTTGCATCCCAAAGGTTTCTTAGATTATTAGTATTTATGTTTCCCTCAGCTGTTTAAAAATGTGTGTCACGGTGACAGCTTGGTTCCTGTTTAAAATGCAGATTGTTCCTCTAAGTGAGAAGTTTTTTTTTGTTCAGTCAAACTGTCAATGGGCAGAGTGAGGTGGAGTACACAGTCTGTTTTTCTGTCTGATGTCAGTTATTAGAAAGTAACCTTGAGTTGGGTCCTATCTGAAGCCATGGGTAGCCTGCAGCAGGATAAGAGAGGTTTAGATTACACACCCAACATTATGGCGTTTTCACACACTGGCTGATTAGAAACCATTTCTTTCCCCTGTTTTTTTGCACTTCAGAAGAAAACATGTATTTTTAACTGCTAGGAAGAACTATGATAATATGGTCCCATTTCTGTTATGTTGTAACATATTATGATGGTCATTTTTATCCAGCCTCATCACCCAAAGTGGGATTAGTTATCGTATAGTGTAGTCAAACGTCCTAGAACTGGGTTATTGACAAAATAAGAATTTCAATCTTATTTTCATTCGTTTATTTATGTTTGCAGATGTCCAAACCATCCAAAATATTGTGAAGCTCAGCAGGGTCTCACGGATGATTTGAACATGATGCATGACAACAGACTAATATTGGTTCCTCAATTTCCACAAATCCGGGAATAAAAAAAAAAGCTAATTTTACTGCAAGGATATAAGCTGATTGAAACAATGCCAGAACCTATCTAGTCTTCAGACGGTTTATGGGGTAAGGTCGCTTTCTTTTGTAATTTGGGTGAACCATCCCTTTAAGTGTTCATAATCGTCTCACTGTGGCCTTAAGTGGAAAGGCCTGGACCTTTGTTTGGTTATCTTCTCCCACACACACGTCTTTTCTATAACCACTTGTTTTCTTCCCAGGCTGCTGGTGGTGTACCAAAGAGGGGTAACTGAATCAGGTAGAAGGATGAGGTCTAAAGGGAAGGCATCCAAGTCATCCAGGAAGCCCTGGACCAACCCAGACCAGGAACCGGACACCAGTGAGACCAGTGAGCCAGGCTCCAGCGAACAGGAGGGCTCTGAGGCGTCGGTCCGTATAAGAGGCTCCTGGAGGGGGGTCCTGAGGGGAGGGGACCGTGAGCGAGGAGGAGGAGGAGGGGGTGCGGCCCGCGGCCATCACAGACGCAGGCGGTCCCACAACAGCGGCAAGGAACGTAACGTACGTCGGCTGGAGAGCAACGAGCGAGAGCGCCAGCGCATGCACAAGCTCAACAATGCCTTCCAGGCCCTCCGGGAGGCCATCCCCCACATCAAGATGGACAAGAAGCTCTCCAAGATCGAGACACTGACGCTGGCCGAAAACTACATCAAGTCCCTGACCACCATCATCCTGGGGATGTCCAGCACGTGCCTGCCTGGCGGGGAGGCCGCCACGGAGGCCAGCGCCGCCAGGCTCCTCCAGTGTTACCAGCAGCACCTGGAGGAGGACGGGGAGGAGAGCCTGTCTCGGTTCCTCCACCAGATCCACAGCTTCAGCCAAGGCAGCGAGAAATCCAGCTAGGAAAACGGCGGCACCCGGTACCTCGTTTTGTGCACTGCCTCTTTGAGACCCGGAGGGAGCGTGCCACTGCGCGCCGGGGGTGGGGGGGGTGGGGGGGGTAGGGTCTCGCTGACCACACTGGGCCAGTGACACCCAGTTCGCCGGACATGGAACTGAACTGAACTCGTTTAGCGCCGTGAGACAGTGGTGGGAGGTGATTCTGAGCAGTTCACTCCTGGCATTCGTTTGCATAGAACGTTATGGTGGGTTAGAGGTGAAGACAGACGGGCAGCTTCCTCCCTTCTGACTGGCTGACTCCAGCAGATGGCTCTGGGGGGCTGTGGACTAGGCCCCACATTGCTGGAGTCAGGCCACTGTCAGAAAATTCATAGAAAATTGAAACACAAGTTTAATCGTCTTCTGATTTGTGGTGAACCTAAAAGTGGACACTTCTGACAGACGCAAGTCAAGGAACATTCCGGTGCCATTTTATTTCATGTTTTCTTTACTTTTGCTTTTCTAGCTGATGATTAATCCAGGAAGTGGGAGGGGGTCTACAATAGTTGATTGGTTAGAAATGTAACAGATTTTCAAAGTATCTTTAATTCTCCAACAAACAACATACACTGCGACCCTGAGACCCAAGCTGTGTCGATAGGACAGCACAGCCATGTTAGGGATCAAGACGCATCTTCAGCCTTTTAGGAACGATGTGGGTTTTCCCAGCAAGAGCACTGCCTCTGGACACAACAGTCACATCCATACAGGACAAGGATATGGTTACTATTGTCTGTAGTCAAATATTGTACTGTTTAAGTAAGGAAAAGAAATTACACCCTAATGTACATAGATAACTATATACACATTTAAATGTATTTTTTCTGCCTGGGGGGTAATACAATGATCTGCTGTATTGTGACACAGAAAGTGAAAAAATGGGAAGTATGATGACAAAAGTCCATACCGTTACGAATCTTATAAGTATGACAGAGGAAAACTCTATTGCACAAATAACAGTTGTGTTACTTGCTAGGAGAGAGAAAAGTGAGAATCCCTAATGTAGCACAAGACAATCAGTAGTTCTTATACAGTAAAGGGTTGTGGTAAGATACTGCACAGAGGTCCCATGTCAACTATACATGTTCCAGTTGTTCTATCCATTCCAATCCACGAATGCATTAGTTCAGTGTGATTACCAGAACAGAAGGGGCGGTAAGTAAGGGAAACAGCCGGAAGTGTTGGAACAGGGAATGTAACCCATGCCTCCTCAGGGGTGTTGTGTTTAATACTAGCGTTAACACCAGACCACAGGTTCTGCACCGATAAACATCATGTTTACTAAGCGGTTCTACCTTTGTGGTCAGCTACAGCAAGACTACTTGCGTTTTGTACACGTATTTATGGTTCTAGGAGAACTCATTTGGGTTTGATTCCTAGGAACACCTGTATGAAAACATCAAGACGTCCGTTTTTAAAGGCTAAATGGCATTTATTATTCCATTAAAGTGGTAGTGTCTAACAGGTTTAATAACAAAGACATGAATGGTGCTGTTATAAAATACTGTATTTGTAAACCTGGCTGAGAAAGACACATTATTTTGCATCCTGAAAAAACTAAAAAGGAGAATCTTCCTTATTAGTAATCACATTTATTGATAGGACATTGACCATGCAGTATACTGAGAGGAATGATTTTTGGGATAAAACCGTACCTGATGATATAATTCTAGTTAACATTATTGACAACAAAAACTATGGAACCATTTAAAGTGAAAGTTCCTCAAGTAGAATTACACCTTAGCACAAAAAGCAGGTATCCCTTCTTTAGGAGCATGTACATTTACAAGTAATACAACATTCTCATAATATAATAATAACTGGTCAGTCGACACATTATCAATCAATGCTCCCTTAGTATTAAGCACGTCCAAAATATGTCCTATACAGACATTTCTATAAAATACATTATTTGTTGTTTTAGCAAATCAGTGATAGCTACTGGCTTATCACTTCCATTTATAATATAGGGATCAAATATGATTGTTTCAGCCGTTGTGGTTCATGGTTAATAGTGAATTAAAAATACCTTTCTTATATTTCCACAATATCCCATACATACGTTGTACACAGTGTGTGAGAAAGTATTAATACCCTACCACATTCTTTTTATTTTTGAGCATTGACTTCACTGTTGAGTTCCTGCCATCGCATCTCAATAGATTTAAGTCTGGACATCAACCATGCCATTTAAATATCACGGTCGACAACATTTGTTGGTACTTAAATGTATAAATTACAAAAATTATGTCTCCTTTCTCAATTCCATGCTTTCAAATTTGCGAAGATGGACAATGCTCACATAACCAGGAAGTATTCCCCAGCATCTATGCTTTCTGAGGAGAGCACCTCCTCCATCCAACGACCTACCACCAGAAGTTTCTGGAAGTTGATAGAGCGCAACACGTCATTGCTGCCCAAAATACTACCGATCCACCCTGAATCTTCACTGGCCTCCGCCAGACCCATGGACACTGTTGGTTTGCCAAACTCCTAGCTGCAAAGACACACCAGTTAAGCACAGCTGTGCTATTTAAGCACACAGACATATTGGCCCTAGGTTCCTCACTTTAGGAATTATGGTCAACTGTCATGCTCCCACAGAACTATAGGTGTGCCATTTGTTCAGCTAATGGCACACCTAACACCAATGTTACCGAGTTAATGCAATTATGTATGGAAGAGTGGGCCAGAATTTCTCACAGGATAGTCACTGCAGAAAGCATTCACTATGTTTTCACCTGCTGGCAAACAAATTGTTGAGCATGAATAGACATGTTTCACACAGAGGAATTGGGTGTTGCAGAACTTTGATCATTAAATACATAAAATTAGCAAAATAATAAATCTGGAAGGGACAAAAATACTTTCTCAATGCACTGTATACTATATACAATACTGGCATATAGATTTCTTGACAAACATTTTTCTTCTCCAGCAACCCTGTGCCTTTTCAGTCATTACGGTTACAATCACAGGAGGTCAAAAACAACCCGAAATGAACCGCATTTGCAAAACCACATG
Organism: Novumbra hubbsi; assembly: GCA_016801125.1. Lineage (NCBI taxonomy): Eukaryota > Metazoa > Chordata > Actinopteri > Esociformes > Umbridae > Novumbra > Novumbra hubbsi. Next base: position 8,994 of record JACXGK010011680.1, read on the forward strand.
ATGTTTCAAAGCAGTTCTCACTTGTTTCCAGTGTATGAATACATATTGCACATTTTCATGAACTATATGAGTTTTTCTAAAGTACCAAGTTAAAATGTTGTAGAAAACAACAGACCCTAAAGAACATGTCCATAGAAACTTTTCACTGTAACCATAGCCAGCAGAAACCAGAGGGAAAGGCCAATAGCCAAAACAGTAATCAATCTGCACCACATTTCTCACTAAACACTACTTAAACACTACTTAAAGGTAACACCTTAAGTATAGTAATCTTATAACATGCTTTTTGCAGTAAGTCACAGATATTTGGGCTGATTGCTGTTCCACCCGTGTTAACAATGAGTATCCTCAGTCTCAAGCACATTGAATGACCTAAAAAAACTATGTGCTGTTTTAAAAGATAAACTCATAACCAACCTAAAATAAATAACACATCCACTAACATACAATACTGTAACCGCTTACACACAGAAAACAACATTAAACCAAATCGCACAAGAACTATGAATGAAACAAAACATTATCTTCAGACAAAAACAAACAAACTTAAATAACAAAGACACAACGCTTAAATACTATAAAAATGGAAACGTGAAGAAATCGTTGAACGTGATCTGCCAGATGTGATGAGAAAAGGTGATTGGCTGGGTGAAAGTGAGGGCACAGAGCAAGGGTTCAAAGGTCAGAGCATTTGAGGCTGACACTGGAGATAGAGTGTTGTACCGAGAGGGTTGGAGTGAGAACACCAAGCATATCGTCCACCGGCCGGTAGCGTAGAAGGCGGTGGTGCGTTTAACACTGGACAGCGTTGCCGTACTCTGCGTCCCCGGCGAGCACCGGATGAGAGGCCAGGGTAGAGGGGGGGCGGAGGGGGTCCGGCGGGGAGGGCATACGGACGCGAGGGGCCTCGATGTCGTTCCCCCTCACAGTGACGTGGTCCCAGCCACCCTGAAAACACACAGCATATGGAGTCACACAGCCACCGTGGAAAACGGCATCACATGGTCGCCCTGGAGACAGGTGGAGGGTCTCACCCCGATGCCGTAGTCCCAGGCCTGTCCCGTGGGCTCCATGGGCTGAACCCCCAGGCGGTGACACACGGTCCCACAGCTCAGACTGTGGCTGCCCTGCACCTTATCCGCGATGATCCACACCTACGGGGCAAAGGCCAGGGTCAGTGACTTCACGCAAAGGACGAGAGTGGTCTCATCAGAACCTATGACCTTCGACCTCCCCCCCCCCGACTTGGGTGGCAGGTTCCGCTCACCTGGTCCAAGGGTCCAACGGAAACCTTGCGCACATTGTTGGAGATGTGTTCCCATGACGATCCCTGGGGGTAACTGGGAGTCAGGCCCTGGCGGTACCACAGGTTACCTGGGCGGGAGAACACGGCGTTGGAACCAGAAGAACTCAGAACAACCCACTGAATAGCTACTGGTGAACATTCTGGTACCGTTCTCATCCACGGCGAAGACCGACGTCCTTCCTACAGACACCTGTTTGAGCTTCTGCCGGGCTGGAGAGGGGATGTGGTACCAGCAGTCTCCTGTGCAGCCCAGTGATATAATGACATTATACACATACACACACACACACACACACACGTCAAGTCTACTTTCAGTGTTTCACGGCTTGAACAGCCGAGTAGCTTAAGGACTGAATGTAGAAGCCCCGGGTTCTGTGGGGTCATCTGACCCACCTGCGGGGTTCTGTGTGGACACGGATCCCCTGTAGAAGGCCGAACCGTCCCTGGCGATGGCCCAAACCTGGTTGGCCCCACCGATGGAGATGGATCTAAAGGGCTGGTCTGTGCCCACGTGCAGCCATGACGTGCCCTAGAAACACACACAACCAGCTCTCACCCTACACGACGCATGTGCATTCCTTCGTCAACAACGTTGATGTCTTACGTGCGCGTGTGTGTTTGAGACTCACAGAAGGCATCAGTACAGTGACCCCCAGTCGGCAGAGTACATCCCCCTTGTTACTGATGGCCCACAGAGGAATCTGCTCTACAGCTCTCTGATCTCCATGTGGGAGGATGGTCACGTCACTCAACGGAATGGGTGGGACTTCCTGCCACGGCCCTGTGGTTGTCAGTTTGCACTTCCTGTCCGAGATAATAAAAGGGTTGTTGAAGACGTTTGGTGGTTTAGACCAGACTGGAACTAATGCCCATATGTACACATAAGGAGGATGAAACACTTTGCCCTGGACGCTGATCTAAGATCAGCTGTTGTGTTTCCCTGCGCCCAGTGTTTAAGGTTAAGATATGGTGCAGATGAAATAAATCTGGTTCTAGATCTGTGCTCATGGACCAGAGCTGAAAGCCAGGCTTGTTTAAACGTTAAACGTTGCGGAGTTGGCATAGTGAGAATAAGGCCATTGTGTGCTTACTAAATAAACAGTGTTAAAGGATCAGAACCTGTGTCACGTGGTCACATGACATTCAGTACCTGGCCCATCGCCTCCGGCGAACAAAGTCCTTCAAGGTCTTGTAGCCATGATAGGACCTGGAAGAGTCAATAAAGACGCAAAGAAAAGAAATGATAAAAATATAAACAAATACATTTCCACAGCTGCTCTCATGGAGGGGAAAGATGGAGCTTGATATGAATGAATATGAGAGGTTCAGGTGCACTTACGTTGGAAAATCAGCTGCGTATTGCCAACCCTCTCTGTCTGTCCCTCCTGAGACACCGTAGTCAATGGCCCAGTCTGTCACCTGACACGACAGTTTGCAAAGAAAAATACGTTTTATTTTTTTATTTTAATACAGTTTAGTCTAGTTGAAAAAGGCGGTGTATTTAGCCAGTGGTCCCCACCCAAGTCCAATGAGGGGACAGAGGCTTGGTGTTGGCCTTGGTACACTCATGCAGTCCCGTGGCGTCACTCCACATGTACCGGTCCGTCGGGAGACCTCTGCTTGTGTAACCGGTGACCGGGTTCCACCTCTGGTTCTCATAGATACAGATACTCTTCGCGTCTGTCTGGGGGAAGATGTTATCCACACTGCTGGCCAGGCCTACCCGACAAAACAGAGCCGACATGGATTGAGCAAATGGCAAAAAGAAACTTCACGTGCATCTGTATATGAATCATTTAGTTTATCGCCTCCCAGTGGCGAAATATCGGAACCCGGAAAGCCATAGCTCACCCAAATTATAACAACTGATGCATCCGAAGCATTACATACGGATTGTTGAGAGGGTACAGACACCAAACTATAAAGACATCTTGCTGTTGCTAGCCAATATGTCCCAGATAACCCATGGGTTGTTCTAACCTGAATAACACCACCACCAGAATATATTATATTATCTTATGACAATGGAACCTAAAATGCATTGTCTATGTTTTCTAGAAATGTAATACAAAAGCATTGGTAAACCCTTGTGGGACTGAATACTGAAGAAAACCAATAAACAGATGGGAGAGGTCGATTTACACGGTTATGTGCATCTCAAACAGAACCATGTTTCAATTAAGCATTTGGAATGACAAAAATTGGAGGTGAAATGAGTTATACAAATGTTCCTCCATTCCCGGTAGGTGCCTGTACAGTAACTGGTCGTGTTCAGCGTGTGCGTTCCTGTTGGTTGTACATTCGGTGTGTTTACCCTGGAAGAATCCCCCTCCGTAGCCCCCAGTATACACCCATGCAGTGTGGTCGTAGCCCAGCCCCCACACCACCCCCAGACTGTTACACTCCACCAGACGCAGATGGCCTCCCACCTGACGCCAGAACCTGCAGAGGCGCACACACACACACACACACACACACACACAGGACACACACACAGGACACACACACAGGAACACCAGCTTGTGGTTAAAGACAAAGGAAAAAAGTGTCTCTCCCAGACTAACTGCAGAGAAAGGAGGGAAAGACAAGGAAAGTGAAGGCTGATCGATAAATACTAAAATAATACAAACTAGATTTTGCTCTGCATGTGACTCATTGAGAAGAGTCTAGAGGAGGTCTTACATCTGATCACAGGGCGTGGGGTACGGACAGGCCTCCAGACTAGGCCAAGGCTCACTGACGAAGATGTCCCCTTTACAGGTGACCGACCAGATGGCCTGTTTAGAAGGCGGCCCCTCGATCCCACGGGAATCACAACAGGACACACTCAGCAGAGCCAGCTGGGGGACAGAAGACGTGGGAACATCAGGACTCCGTTCTTACCGTCTTTCAGTCACTTTGGTACTACTGGAAATGGTATGTGGCGGTTCTTTAAAAGTCTCAGTACAAAAACACCCAAAACCATCACACCTCTAACCCATTAAAGCCTGCATTCGAAACAACTACTTTTGCCTTGCATGAATTTTTCACCACAAGATCACTGATTCAACTGCCAAGTTTTTTTGGGGTTATGAATCAATTGGTTAGTCATGGAGACAGTGGCCATCATTCACGAAACGTGCATTTGATCAAATTTGACAGAAAACATTTTTGTACGATAATTTCACCAATATGACTAGTATTCATCAATAATAAAAAGCTATTCTGTGATTGCGCTGATTTTTTTCTGAGCTCGTACGTCTCTCCCAATGCTTGATTCAGAGATCGTACGTCTCTCCCAATGTTTGATTCAGAGATCGTACGTCTCTCCCAATGCTTGATTCAGAGATCGTACGTCTCTCCCAATGCTTGATTCAGAGATCGTACGTCTCTCCCAATGCTTGATTCAGAGATCGTACGTCTCTCCCAATGCTTGATTCAGAGATCGTACGTCTCTCCCAATGCTTGATTCAGAGATCGTACGTCTCTCCCAATGCTTGATTCAGAGATCGTACATCTCTCCCAATGCTTGATTCAGAGATCGTACGTCTCTCGTAACACTTGGACCCGAGCCTGTATGTCTCTCCCAACGCTTGGATCTGAGACCATACAACACACAAAGCTTGGAAATGAGACTGTACGTCCCTCTCAACGCTTGAATGTGAGATTGTACGTCACTTCTAGCGCTTGGATCGGAGATCTTCTCTGAGAAGTTTTCATGAATGACGGCCAGTGTGTGTTATGTTCAGATGCGTTTCAGGCGTGGTTCAGGTGTAACCAGGACAACGTTACCAACCCAGTCATGCATCTCCTGCTCGGTGGCGGCAGCTAGCTTGATTGGCCACCTCTGCTGGGTCCTCTCCGCTGTGTAGATGGCAAACGTGTGTTTGGACTCATTCAGTACTGGCACCAATATGGTCACCTCGTTAATGAATGCATGAAGGTACTGGAGGGAGACAAGCCCAAATTAATTACAAACCAACCAAAATGACGCACACACACACACGCACACACACAGATACTTGTCCTCTCACTTTCTTCTCCTCGTTGAAGGTGTAGTAGAGGAAGACTATGCCGTCCTTGTGCCCGTCAGGTCCTGAGAACTGCTCCAAGGCAAATCTCACATCCACCCACTTGTGGGGTTTCCAGTCTCTCCACCACTGCATCGTGCCCTTCTTCACCCACACAGACTGGCCCGGAGGGGGAAGGGGGAGAGGAGTGGGGGAGGCAGAGGGAGGAGGGAGACTAATAAACATCTATACAACAAGGATAAGTCATGAAACAAAAATAAGGAACATTTGCACGTTTTTACAAGTTGCAAAGGACTTTAAAGTGATCAGTACCTGTTCTATGTACCGTTTATAGTGTTTCACGTTGTTAGTACCTGTTCTATGTACCGTTTATAGCGTTTAAAGTGGTCAGTACCTGTTCTATGTACCGTTTATAGCGTTTAAAGTGGTCAGTACCTGTTCTATGTACCGTTTATAGTGTTTCACGTTGTTAGTACCTGTTCTATGTACCGTTTATAGCGTTTAAAGTGGTCAGTACCTGTTCTATGTATCGTTTATAGTGTTTAAAGTGGTCAGTACCTGTTCTATGTACCGTTTATAGTGTTTCACGTTGTTAGTACCTGTTCTATGTACCGTTTATAGTGTTTCACGTTGTTAGTACCTGTTCTATGTACCGTTTATAGCATTTAAAGTGGTCAGTACCTGTTCTATGTACCGTTTATAGTGTTTAAAGTTGTCAGTACCTGTTCTATGGCTTGTTCATAGTGTTGAAAGTGGTCAAACTCTCTCTTGGAACGCTCGCTGAGCTGCTCGGAGATCTGTTTACGCCAGGCTGCCGTCTGGGCGGGACTGACCGACAGACTCATGGTCTGGAGGGATGTTGTCAGGGCTGGGAGGACCAATGGAAACAGGTAATTGAACACTTCACCATTAGCGTGGGCGGAAAAACAAGCCAAGAAAACCTTGAGAGCAACTTGTAAGGAAACTTCCAAACGACCTGGGAGTTGAACATAACAACAAAAGTGTCTGCATCAGAGCCTCACCCGTGACAGAATTGAACCAGCTGAGCTGTGTGTGACAGTCCACAGCACAGCCTCCCCCGCTGACCCATGCCCACAGAGGGGGTTCATCCGGCCCGTACACCCCCTCCAGGCCCAGCATGGCCACTGAGGACAGGCTGCAGGAGTCAGCGTCGTCCCCCACTGCCGGCCCGGAGGCCAGGTGAGTCTGGGCCTCCTCCAGGTCCACCGTACTCCACCGGGGGCCCCCGGACCGGCTGGGGGACAGGACCCGGGCTGGAGGGGGA
>JACXGK010011682.1:0-15577 GCA_016801125.1 Novumbra hubbsi
TACAGGGGAGGACGCAGGTTAGTCCTGCCTTGTGTAGTGCTGTGGATGCTGTCTGGCGCTACGGCAACGTGCAGGGCCAGAAGTACAGGGGAGGACGCAGGTTAGTCCTGCCTTGTGTAGTGCTGTGGATGCTGTCTGGCGCTACGGCAACGTGCAGGGCCAGAAGTACAGGGGAGGACGCAGGTTAGTCCTGCCTTGTTTAGTGCTGTGGATGCTGTCTGGCGCTACGGCAACGTGCAGGGCCAGAAGTAGGGGCCTGCTGCGTATGTCCTGGAAGGGGCAACCACCCCCCCTAAAGCAGGGGTGGGCAAACTACGGCCCGAGGGCCAAATGCGCCCCGTGAGGCTGTCCCATTCGGCCCACGGAATGTAATAAAATTTTGTCGGGAATTAATAAAACAATTCACCAGCCCATTCTTATACATCTGAATTTTAACTATTTACACCTTATATGGGATCTACTGTACATATGTAATGTATGTTTTAACTTTTGCCCTTTTCTGGCCCCCAAATCAATTATGATTAACAAATTACAAAAACAAATCTGGTCCTCCATTTCATTTCAAACACCTGATGTGGCCCCCGAGCCAAAATATTTGCCCACCCCTGCCCTAGAGGGACCTTCCACCCAAGAGAGTTGCGCTGCTCTAGGCGTACCACCTGCTTCACAGCAATCCGGAGCGAAAACACACCCTGTGTACAGCCCAGTGTTTCGTGATTTAGGTTACGCTAACACTACATACCTCTCGACACGCCAGAATCAATAATCTGCAGCTCAGACGTTCAGAGTTATGTCCTTTTAATATTGATTCTTCCAGAGGGCTCCATTACTTTGTATTTTGACAGCTAATGCTCCAGAACGTTCCGGGGAAAGGCTAGCTAACCCTCTGGCCAACATGCAGAAGCAGTGTTTTGTTACTTTTGTCTCTGCTGTGACCAAGCCAGTGGGTGCGGTTGGTATGACATCAAACCTGGGACAGTGGAGCTGAGAGGGGGAGTGGTGAGATGGTAAATGTCTGGCTGTAGCCTATCAGAAACAATGACTGGGTTGATCCCTGCTGCCTTAACAAGACCAGTGGCCACCCAGGCACCCCAGAGTAGGAGCAGAGGGGGAGCAGAGGGAAGCAGAGGGGAGCAGAGGGGGAGCAGAGGGGAGCAGAGGGGGAGCAGAGGGGGAGCAGAGGGGGAGGGGGGAGACGAGGGGGAGCAGAGGGGAGCAGAGATGGATGGGTCAGCGAGTACAGGTCACAATGCCTAGACCTCTCTGGCCTCACACATACAGAAGGACAGGGCTTTTGTGCTTGTGCTAAATCTAAATCATGCAATTAGGGTTAAGTGACATGCATGCAGACAATCGAAGATGTTTTACTTCGTCAGGTTGGGAGTATAAACCAGCAACCTGTCAGATACTGGTCCAGTGCTGTAGCTACTAGCCTACCTCCCTCCTGTCTGAGCTAACTGGGGTAATGGGGTACCACCACTGGTAGCTAGGTTGAAGTATTTCTGTATAGAACATTGTTCCCTGTCACCTTGGCAGTTGACTCCCTGGGGTGAGTCCGTGGCGTATCCGTCAGGGCAGATACAGTGGTAAGAACCATCCGTGTTCACGCAGTCCCCATCTCCACACATCACGCCAGACTGACACTCGTCCACATCTGTGAAACCCACACAGAGTCAGACACAGCAGGCCGACCAACTCGATCTCTGTAACCATAGCCGGACAGGAGATTGAACTGACCCCATGTCCTCCAAGTTCCACATGACTGTCGAACAAGACACGTGTGTGTGTTCGTACCTATGCAGGATCTCCCATCCGCCAGCTCCAGGCCTGGGGGGCAGGAGCAGTGGAAGTACCCAGGGCCTTTGGTACACTGTCCCCTCAGGCATTGACTGCTGTCCTCGCACTCGTTCATGTCCTCTGGGGACACAGAGGGGACACGACCACAGTTCAGCACTGCCTTTTCACACCACAGCTAGGAAGCACTAGGGCCTTTGTTCAGGTGGATCCTCATTTCACCCTCCATAAGAAACATCCAAAATGACTGAGCATAATTTATCCAATGGTGTTCTATCGCACAGAACAGTGGCTGACTACAAGCACATGAGAATGACGTCCAGCAAAAGGTCCAAAGGGGCTCTACCTTCACAGGAAAGTCCATTGGGCGCCAGAGTGAAGCCACGGTCACAGTTCATACAGGCGTACGAGCCCGCTGTGTTTCTGCAAATACCATTGGGGCAAACTCCCGGGAAAAGGCATTCGTCTATGTCTGGACGAGGAAATTAGAGGAAGACCGACAGACACAGACAGATCGATAGATAAGATGGGGAGAGAGAGACAGGGAGAAGGCAGATGGGAGAGAGAGAGAGAAAAGGACGGAGAGGTACAGGGATAAAGAGAGATTAAGAGTGTGTGTGAGAGAGAGATTAGAGTTAACGAGCATCACAACATGAGTCCGGTCAGATCTAGCCCATCAGCTCTGCAGCGACCACTTGTCTGTGGCCTGATAACAAGATTATTGGCTGAATGCAAAGGGTAAGGCCCGTACAGCAGGCAAAGCCTCCTTTATTAGCTTGCACTGACAGTGTTTTATTAAAAAGGGTGGAGAGATATGCAGGACAGCCATAGATTCCAAAACAGCAAGCTATTACAGGTGATGTTTAATTACTGTATCAACAAACACTCACTGGGACTCGTATGTGATCATTGGAAATTCCTTGTTCTGGTACAGATTGTATTTCTTATGGATTGTGTGGGCCATTGTTACGTAAAATGGCTCTGTTTGCCTGTGGGTCAACAGAGGAGTTTCACATTGTGTACTGACTGCATAGGATCTGGGAGTGGTTGGTTCAATTTCAAGTGAAGCCCTTAATCTTTCCCTGGCACGGAGACATCCACTAAAACCCTATCAGTCTTGGACATGTTTTCAGGATATTCCCAGGTCAAAAACATTGAAAAATGAAGAACTTCCCAACTTCGATAGATTCAATTAATGTCATTATGATCTAAATGTCATTTGATAATAATCTACTTTGTGGGAGGGGTGTTCCAGGGGTTAGGCAGACTTACCCTGGCAGTGGGAGAAATGCTCAGACAGAGTGAATCCTGTCCCACAGCTCTGACAGGAAAAAGATCCAGGGCTGTTCTTACACAGCTGACCTGGACAGACGTTGGCCACCGAACACTCATCCACATCTGAACGACAAAGATCGAGAGACAGAGAGAGAGAGAGAGAGAAAGAGAGATTAAGATGGACATCAAATATCGAGAAACTGAGAGAGAGAGAGAGAGAGAGAGATGAACATTTTGCAACAAACCCGAGGAGCAGCAGAGGATCGGAGCATGGAAGCGTTTTGATCAGTTTATAATTGGATCTCTCTCCCTCTGGCTGACCTGTCAGTAGACTGACTTCATGGTGTTTTATTTAAAGCCCATGTCTCATGCTTCTGAACCCAGATCAGATGGACGGTGCCAGTTATGATGTGATGTCTGGGAGGAGTATTTTGGGATCTGTAGCTCAGGAAAGGGGCTTTGAAACCCTTCGCACCTGACACCACTTACAGAAGGGACGACCTGGGGCTGCTGTTAACACTGGGGCATCGTGAGAGAGAGTCCTGGACTCACGCTTCCCTGGCACACGCCCTCACATCTGCCACGAGCAGGGCAGAACTTAACATGCACCGGGTACTACAACACACAGCTTGTCCCCACCCTACATACACACATGAAAACACGCCGACACAAATGCCAACACGCACTAACACGCCACACAACACACCACAACACACAGGTCACAACACACGCAAGAAAACAGGCCAAGAAAGCCATACCTTCACATTCTAGCCCATCCACCATCGGTCTGTAGCCCGGCTGGCAGGTGGTGCAGATGAAGGAACCTTTAGTGTTAGTGCATGTTCCCCCGGGGCACGCATTGGGCAGCGCGCACTCATCAACATCTACAACGACGCCACAGAGGCCAGTAAGTAACACAACTCCTTCGTGAGAGACCACATAAACGCGGCTGTAGGAACCAACCTTCACATAGCTCTTCGTCACGGGAGACGCTGTAGCCTGTGGGACAAGCGAAGCAGGAGTAGGAGCCCTCAGAATTCAGACAGATGCCGTTAGCACACACGGACCCAGACTGGCACTCATCGATATCTAGGGAGACACGGACCGGCGCGCACATGAACCGCTACAGGCAGAATAACCCAACCCTAACGTGGCGTTACTCAACGTTGATACGTAATACAACTGATATGCACTTGGGGCGGGGCGGTTTTTATAGATGGCGTGGGTTAATGTGCCAACCTTTGGCTGGACTCACCCTCACACCTCCGCCTGTCCTGGGACACCCTGTACCCGTCCTTACAGCGGGTGCAGGTGAAGGAGCCCTCGTTATTGGCACACACACCGCCCGGACACGTGTCTGCCCGGGAGCACTCATCCATATCTGAAACAAAGCAACGGATTGCCAGGACCATTTAGCCGTAGGACGTCCACAACCTGTCCGCAGAGGACGATGGCCGTTCACTGTGCTCACTGATGCGCCTCGGCGGGTGACGGTTGTACGGGTCACAGACCTTCACACCTAAGTCCGTCCGCTGACCTCTGGTATCCGGTGGCGCAATCCTCGCACGAGTAGGAACCTTCGACGTTAGTGCAAATGCCCAGAGGGCAGGCAAGGCGTGTAGCACACTCGTCCACATCTAATAAAGACAATTATGACACGTTAAGGAAGCCACGGCGAGACGGGATGTCCAACAGAGCTGCGCGGTGATGAGTCACGATCCGCTCGTTAATCCTTTACAGACCTTCACAGGCCCTGCCATCAGGAGTGGTCTGGAAACCAGCGCTACAGCTGCACCTGTAGGAGCCCTGCAGATTGACACACGCGCCGTGGAGGCAGGACCCGGGAAGCAGACACTCATCTGCATCTGGAAAACACAGAACAGACCCTAAAACCGACCACTGCTTCTCGCTGTTAAGAATGTTTATGTGGAACCCCCCCTCCACAACCGTGGACCTCAAGGACTCCTTCAGAAGCACTTTCCTCCATCAGAAAACCCTGAGAGGTAATGATGTGCAACTGCGGTTTTTAAACATCTACCTTGGCAGCTGTCGTTGTCCATGGACGCCTCGTACCCTTGGTAACAGTGGCATCTGTAGGATCCGTCGGAGTTGACACACATACCGTGTTCACACACAGAGAGTTCCGCACACTCGTTGATATCTGAGGGAGAGATGGGTGAACGCTGTTTAAGTGGGTACCCTGTGACTGTGGGTACAGAATGGGCACCCTGTGTGTGTGAGGGTACAGAGCGGGTACCCAGTGACTGTGGGTACAGAATGGGCACCCTGTGTGTATGTGTGTGAAGGTACAGAGCTGGACCCAGTGACTGCGGGTACAGAATGGGCACCCTGTGTGTGTCTGTGAGGGAACAGAGTGGGTACCCTGCGACTGTGGGTACAGAATGGGCACACTGTGTGTGTGTGAGGAAACAGAGTGGGTACCCTGTGACTGTGGGTACAGAATGGGCACCCTGTGTGTGTGTGAGGAAACAGAGTGGGTACCCTGTGACTGTGGGTACAGAATGGGCACACTGTGTGTGAGGGTACAGAGTGGGTACCCAGTGACTTTGGGTAAAGAATGGGCACCCTGTGTGTGTTTGACTATCCACACGGCTGTGCAGGGAGGTTTTGTGACATGTGAAGGATACAGTAGAAACAGAGGTCTTCCACATCCAGTGGAATACAGGAAGGGCTTTGTGTCTCCCCGCCTGCTGTGACTCTAGCCAGACATCTGTCAGTACGGCCCAAAACCTTATTTCAACAATCTCTTGGCATCTCTCAGTCTAAGATAAGCATGAGACTAGAGTTGTTTTCCCTATCGTACCACCAATTAGGCTTATCAACAACACAGCAAATTGTGCTCCAACTACCATGCTTCAGGCAATTGACTGAGACAAATGCTTGAAACAAACATAGGGAACACCCATGTGGATTTAAGCATGTTGGTGGGGGGTTGGAACAAACTTTATTTAGTTCCACCCTTACTTTATTGCACCTCATTTACAAAGGAAGTGCCCCTCTGCAGCTAGTCATACTTCACATCCAAGTATAGAATGCAACAATTGTGGTTGTTGACCACTGAATGAGCTCTCCTCTAGTTCGGCTTGGAGAGATGTACATTGGAAAACACGTCTTGATTTTTCTACTCTCCCAAACTTGATGAGGCAAAGAGTTTCGTTGATAAGGCAAAGCCATAACAGCAATTGTACATCACTGTAAGACGGGATGAATAAAGAAAGAAAACATTACAAGGGGAAAAAGGTTATGAGACATGTCATTGAGAACTCAGTAAAGTAAATTTGGGAAAAACTGCCGAAAATGTAGCTATCCAATGGAACATTCAGTCAAGCGTTATTTAAATCCGGGAGATGTGGAGACTACCCTTTTTAAAACCCTTCTCTTGATGACTCAGAGAGAATGACAGATGGAGATGTTGTGATCCCAGCCTGGAGCCTCTTATGTAACAAGAGCACCTCATGGAGAAGGGGGTTGCTATGCTGTGTCACAGACCTCATGTAGTGTCACATGCATTGTGTATTGGATTTATTGAACCCAATAAATCTGCCTGCTAGTTTTATTTTAACAGAGGCAGTGCTATGGTTAGTCTGACAGGACCTATTAACAGAGGGCTAATATTGACCCCTTGGCCCCTCCATATATCTAAATCCTCACTCCAGCCCAACTCCCCCCACGGCGGTAATAAAAACGAGCCCCGCTGGGCTCTAGTGCGATGGCCAGAGTCATCCAAAAATAATGCACTGTTTGTTTTAGGCTGTGGCCAAGGGAAAATATTTAGACTCTCCCAAAGTGAAATATTATAAACAATCTTTTACAGCAGCAGATATGAAGAGATTAGCAATAACAAGGCAATGTGTTTAAACTATAGAGGTCTGGACCGATAGGATAGGCAGATATTACAAAAACAATGGAACTCCTGAAGGGCAAACAATGGCAGGGTGAAAAACTGTGAGAGTCCTCCTCGAAACCCTAAGAAAGAGACATCACTGAAGCCCTTAAAGAGAGACATCACTGAAGCCCTTAAAGAGAGACATCACTGAAGCCCTTAAAGAGAGACATCACTGAAGCCCTTATAGAGAGACATCACTGAAGCCCTTATAGAGAGACATCACTGAAGCCCTTAAAGAGAGACATCACTGAAGCCCTTAAAGAGAGACATCACTGAAGCCCTTATAGAGAGACATCACCGAAGCCCTTAAAGAGAGACATCTCTGAAGCCCTTATAGAGAGACATCACTGAAGCCCTTATAGAGAGACATCACTGAAGCCCTTAAAGAGAGACATCACTGAAGCCCTTAAAGAGAGACATCACTGAAGCCCTTATAGAGAGACATCACTGAAGCCCTTATAGAGAGACATCACTGGAGCCCTGAGAGAGAGAGACATCACTCAGGCCCTCAAAGAGAGACATCACTGAAGCCTTAATAGAGAGACATCACTGATACCCCACCAGGCCTCTACTCTACAGTCATTTCTGGTGTTGCCAACAGCAATTCTTGCTAATGTTAAGTGTGCCAGGCAAGCTGGGGAATAGCATCCAATCATTAAGAAGTTTAAGAGGGAAACCTAATTTCCAGGCGTGGCCCCTCTTACCCAGACAATTCCCGCTGGCAGCCTTGAACCCGGGGCCACAGACCTGGCACTGGAAGGAGCCCAGAGTGTTGACACACCTTCCACTGGGGCATGAGCTGAGATCCCGGCACTCATCCACGTCTGGCCAGAAAACAGAGGAGGTGAGAAATACCATTGAATCAAGCTTTGGATTAGCTGGATCAAGAATCTGCATTGACACACACACACAGACACACACCACTACTTATGCCCACATCCTCTCTCTGGTGCAGCGTCCTATTTAAAGTCTCCACTTAGTTTTTACCCTGGCTCGGTGCTAAGGAAAATAAAACAATGGCTGTTCTGTGTTCTGCGGTTGGATATGAACTAAGGGCAGCCAATAAACACCCCTGGCCAGCATTGTTATGTTCTGTTAGCTCGGCGGGTTAAAGCTTTCTGTCTTTGGGCCGGGCTCACCTTCACATTGCCCCCTCCAGGATTTGGCATAGCCACTCTTGCACTCGCAGGTGTACGATCCTTCAGTGTTGACACAATCGCCCTCCTGGCACTTGTTGGACATATCACACTCATTTATGTCTGCATAAATTCAACAGAGCAAATCAGAGAAACAAGTAACAATGAAACACTATTGTTCTACCAATCTGGCTTATTAGAGGAACATTGCTGGGCTGAGTATGTTCGCGAAACGTGTCTGGAAGTTCAGCATGAAAGAGGGCATTTGAAAAACGACGTGACGTTACAGTAATAAATACTTCTCACTGCCCCTGGTTTATCTGGGGAGGGCTTTAGCTAAAGTTGTACACGGGTACAATTTATTAAAGTAAGTATCCCTCCCTTAAGCGAATCCACATGGCATGCTTCGTGGTCTCTCACCCTGGCAGAACTTCCTGTTCTGAGTGATGACCTGGCTGAAGCCACTGTAGCAGTGGCAGGTGTAGGAGCCAAAGGTGTTCACGCAGCGGCCCTTCCCTCCACACGGGTTCTCCTCACACTCGTTTACATCTGGAGAGATCGACGGGGGAGATAAAGAGAGCGAGGGGTCACAAAAGAGAGAGCCGGAGGGAGAAAGAAAAGGCAGAGGCCAATGATACATTTCACTTCCTTTTCATCACTGGGGCCCTTACACTTTCCAACCCTTCACTCAGGAGCCCCTCCCGCCCAGCGGTGCCGGCATTCCTCAGTGAAGGGCCAGAACCGGGCTCGTACACTGGGTGCTCTTTCTGCTGGGCTCTGGGTGTCACGGGTGAGTGCTACGATGGGAGGGGGGACACACACACCAAAGAGAAGCCTCCGCTAACCGCCTGGGCCTGCTGGTCTTACCAATGCAGTTGGTCTGGAGGGCGCTCAGCTTGTAGCCGCGGTCGCAGTAGCAGGTGTAGCCGGTCTGCACTGGCACGCATTGTCCATGTCCACATATGGCTGGGGTGACGGAGCACTTGTCGATATCTGTGGAGGAACGCAGGCCCCCCCCCCCCGAGTTAACCGCGGTGCACGAGAAACGCAAGGCCTCCGTACATTCGCTGCAGCCACACGCTCCTCCTGTTAAGCTACTGCTTTCTACCCAAAACACTCTACGCCGGAAGGACGTGCCATTTGTCCACCACATGTTCTGTTATTCCCCATGGAAACGGGCGGTTTGGTGGTGGAGGCTTGGATGGGAGGACAGGTTCTCATTGAAGTGTCGTGTTCTTCCAGGCAGAGACATGATGAGGGCAGTGGGTCAGGCACTGTCAGGTCTTACATTCAATCTAAAGTGATTGTTGTAAGCATGAGGGTGAGCTCCTGGATCTGACGGTGGCCTCTGATACTATGCATGGATGAGTGAGAGTCACACCATACTGAATAGTTGCTCTGCTATAGGTCTGAAATAAATGTTTAAGATAATACAGTTCTAAACACATTGACATGCATTAAAATATATTAGCAAATCTACTAAAAACACCTATCTGAAAACATTTTATACATTTCACATGTATCCTGAAATATACTTTTCTGTCTTGTTTTCAAATAGACCTGGTGCCTGTTCCAAAAGGCACGTTCTCTCTTTTTTCTTGAACTCTCACCCTCTGGGATGCTCGTAGGCTGAGGCCAAGTTGGCTTGGAGGAAAGGGTCTACAAAGAGGACAACACATACTCTGCTTCTCGTCACTCAACTACCGGTCAGAACCCCAAAAATAAATTTTAAAACGGGACCTGAACATCACTCACAAATGAATTCGGAAATCTCGAAAGCTAAATAGCTAACTTTCCAAGTCAACAGTAAAATAGTAATTGGGGAGCGCTATGGCTAAACTGTTCTAATGAATATAATTACCAAAGCATGTCCATCCATCAAATCAGTCTGAAGCTGTATATGTTCATGTCCATACATCCCCAGTGGTTGCTGGGGCCCAGGGCCCAGCCCTGTAGGAGCCCCTTGCATTGTATTAAAATCATGCTCCTCACCTGTGACCTGTGTGGCCACGTTGATGGAGGCTGTGTCCTGCTCCTCTAACTCTGGCCCCACGTTGACAGGAGAGTTAGGGGTCACCTCCTCTCTCACATCTAGGAGAGCGTGGCCGTCGGGAAGGTCGGGGAAAGACAAGAGAAGGAGTAGGGAGAGTCCAAGGAGTCAGCGTGTAAATGGGGTTGATGGGGAGGCCAGCACAAAGTAATGCAGTATCGGCTCCTTCAACTGGTAACTGCAACACTAGGTTCTCCTGCAGTAGCATGGCAGAGCTATCAACATGAAATATGTCCTTTCTGCTGGGGAAAAAAACATTGGGACTTGGGAGTTGAACCCTTACTGTTCAATGCTTATCAACTGGTGGGGGATTCCCTGGGCAGGCTACTACTATTCCCTGCTGGAGCAATTTAGAGAAAATGGAACAGGACCCCATGTGCCTGACTGCTTGATAAATCTCTGTTTTCACTGGCGCTCTTAACGGCTTTATCAATGCACCGTGATTAAATGGCAGACTGAAATTGTGATTATGAGCTATGAATGTGAAAAGAAACTGTGGTGAAAAGGTTCTTTAATGAATTTAGATGAATTACCTGGGTACTTCAAGTCGGTCACAACAGGAGGCTGTGGAATAAGAGTTTGTTTATAAGGTGAATACATTTCTCTCTTGTGATCAAAACACAAATATGTAAAGCCTAAATATCATGTGTCTTACATCTGAGAAATGTTTGGAGCTTTTCTTAAATAAACATTTAATTCAAAATAATTTAAAGGGAAGAACTCACCAAATTTGATATGTGTCCATCTGTTGGGAGAGAAAGTTGACATTCTGTTAGCATTATGTATTATTACTGTATTATTACTCCATGTTCTCATCATGTGTTTTGCTGTTTAGACGCCATCTAATGGTCTTTGCTTCAAACAAACCTCTGCTTAAAGCACCTTTTAAGACAAAGAGAAGACCTAGAGTCTGAAAGTAATGTACACTACAGCCCACGGATACATGCAAAAAGGAGAAATAGATATCCCTGGTAATGAAGACATCAAATCTCTATATATTTATGCTATCACATTATGAATCATTTTTCTTGGGCTTTGCCAATACATTATGCAATATCTGTAGATCAGAAGAATGTTTCACAGAAGTTCCGGGGGCTCCAAATGTTTGACCTATGTGTATTCAGTCCTCAGCTCAAATGCTGAGGGGAGATGTCTTCTGACGGGTAGGGGACGCAAAACAAAGACAAATTGGATAAAGCTGTTCATTGCAGAGCAAAGAAAAATCCTGTTGATGTGTAAAATGTGATTTCATCCTTATACACAAAAAGGGTTTTCATTGTGATACTACCCATCACAAATGGTATTTACTGAGGACAACGACCGCCTTGAAGTCCATTTCAGTTTGCAGGGTAGATCCATTCTAGTAGAGTAAGGAGCAGATATAATGTTTGGGTTCTGGACATATGTATACTCCGTTTGTTCTCACCTTCGGGCTGGCTGGGATTCTCCATGGTTGGAGGCTGCGTGTCCATTTCCGGATGGAGAGGGAGCTGTGGATGGTGGTCCTGGTGTGGATGATGTGGCTGGGGTGGTGGATGAGGGTACTGTGGGGTCTGCGGGGGGAGGGGCAGCTGCTGGGGGAGCTGGGGTAAGATGGGATCCTGGGCCTCCCAGGAGACACCTGTCCTCCTCAGCTCTTCTTCCTCCAGCTGTCTCAGAGAGATCTGCACATCGGCGCGGGAGTATGTGTAACCATGGCCAGCGGGGCAGATCTCCTTGAAATGGTCTGCAGGCGTACAGGGGCAAACAGAGAACCATAGAAAACATCATAAGGCCATCGAAGCCAGTGGGGCTTCTAAGCTAACATGAACTGATGCCAGACAGTAATTACGGGTCGTATTTCAGTCTGGTGTACGCAACAATACCATAACCCCTCCGTGTAATACCATTGTGCACAGCATACCACACTGTAGCCTCTCCACTGTGAAGGGGGTTGGGTTTCAGCCGTAGCCAACGAGGGAGCGGGGATGTAGTGACAGCCGTCAGAGAGGATAACCGCAGAGGAATTTATATGTGTCAGACACAGCCTGTGGGCAGTGCCAAGGGGGCGGTCCCAGGGGGGTAGATGAGGATCAACTGACCTTTGACTCTGGGCTTTAGAAGTCTGAGAGAGCCATTGGCAGTGAATGGAGGACTGAGTGATGGGATAAAGGCGGAGGATTGCATCTCTTTGTGGTGGAGCCCAACAAACTTCCGCGGAGGTGAGTCCATTACAGTTCAATAGTATTGTCCCCTGCCTGACCTGGAACAGACGCATCTATGCCAGTGTTACAATGGACAGAGAATCTTGGGTCTAGATATACTAATACTGACACCCCTGTGGTTAAGTGCAACTGTAAATGCAGGCAGCGTGGACATGATGCCCGTTTCCCCGACTGATGTTGAAGGGGTACCGTGGCAGTTGCCACATCAGAGCTCCGAATCAGACAGGAAGTCCACATGCTCCTATTACCCAACTACTTATGGGTCTGGATGTTCAGTGTTCAACATGGCTCTAACGCTTCTCAGGCCACACAAAAGCCAGGGTCCGACTCGGTAATCAGACTTGTGCCCTGTATCTGCAAGCACACAGTACTGCACCGGTCTGGAGGAGTCCCAGGGAGGTCTGGCTTTCTGATATCTGATCTATGACAACCTCCACGAATCACTCGCCAAAACAGGCAACGCTCAGTATAATGACCCCTCATCCGACTTTGAAGATTAAATCTGCAAGACAAGAAGAGGATGACAACCAATTCCCGTGTTTCATTTGGCCTCAATCACTTTTTCTTCTTGGGGAAACATAACTGGACTGTTACTGGCTCTCCCTCCAAGGGCCTGTGTGACCACACAAGATTGACTCGCGCAATTATTTTTATTCTAAAGACATATGAAGATCCTGTTGTTCTGGGCTCGTTCCTCAACAAACGCATCGGGTTGTCGTTGTGCTGTATTCCACTACGGGCCGGACGGAGGCAGCCAATAATACGCAGACTGAAACCACGACGACCGTCGTTTTCAGTAGAATGTATTGAGGAGCACCAAACACCGCCACGTATAATACTGGCCTTCACATTCCGCCCACATAACACATCCTCACCATGCGTGGTCTGACTGGAAGTGTCCCCCCTCAGTCTCCCGCGCAGGGGGGACGCACGGGAGAGCGAGCGGGGGGAGGGTTGACGCGTGTGGGTACCTGTGTCTGGCAGGGGGCACCTCTCGCAGGCCACGCCCCAGGCCTTCCCCACGCGGCTGCAGCAGCAGATCTGCTTGGTGAGATGCAGGGGGACGGGAAGAGAGCAGGTCCCGGATGGCGCAGAGCGGTAACACGTGCCCCGCTGGTCCGACACGGCCTTGTCCGCTGTGCACACACACACACACACGTCACCTTCAGACCCACTTTGCACACACTGCCACAGTACTGCCACATGAAATCAGGAATGGGAACTCACAGACACAGTGGCTCCTGGCGGGGTCCAGCATGTATCCCGGTTTACAGGTGCATCTGTAGCTTCCTCTGGTGTTCAAACACTCGGCGTGCTTACAAATGCCGTTCATCAGGCACTCGTTAATGTCTGGGAGGAGACAGGAATTGGGATGTTCGCTATCTGTTGGATAATGCCTCAGCGATCCTTATTGTTTGAACATGAATCCATATGTTAATCGCTGTTTACTACAAGAATAAAAAGACGCCATGACGGAGGTCTGGGACCGGGTACAGAGACACTATACAGAATGAGCTCCTGATGTGATATGACTTAGCCTGGTGTGCTTTTAAGGGTTCTCCGGTGTTCTATGACACATTTTCATATATCGCTGAGAACCGAGAAAGAGTCAACATTGGACGGGGGATTGCATTAGACCTTGACCTATGCTCTAACTCTTCGCCATGATGACTGGAACCTGACAAGCGTCTCTTCTTTATTGCATTTTCTTAATAAGAAATGTGTGTGTGTGTGTGGGGGGGGGGGTCTGTGCGTGCATACTGTGTGTGTGTGTCTGTATGCGTGTGTGTGCAGGTATGTTGTTAGGATAAGGGATTAATAGGGGGACAAGTTGAAGGTCAGAACGTTGCTGACTGCCTTGCCCTTCGTTAAGTAATGATGTAAACAGGCCGGCAGAAGTGTAAGCAAAAGGGTGGATGTGGTTTCCTGTTTGGGTGGAGCCATGGGGCACATGAAGAAGAAAGTGGACATCTGAAGGGTTTTTATATACAATAAGAGCTACGACCGAACCATACTATAACAAGAGAAAACTTAACCATGCTACCCCCCACTAGGAGGGAAAACAACACTGCTTGTGGTGGACACCAGGACCACAGGGTCTATTTGAGCATAGTTTAAACTTAGAAGTTATTTGGAAGAGGCGCTGAAGGTTGAAGTTCAACATTTAGACTCCGCCTTTTCTTCATCACATGGGGTCTGTAATCCCGTGTTAGGTTGATTCCAGATTAGTGTTCGTAGTACAGTCTGGTCGGGGGTAAGGGATTGGAACTGACTAGTATGACAGCCTGTTCTGACCCGCACTAATCTCAACACCTGTCGGACTTCATGGTTGGTCGATCACTCATTTTCCCGGAGACATTTACTGTTATTATATATGTACAGATAACACGGACAGACATCCGTCGAGTTCTCCTCGACAGGTTTCTCATGACGCCATTGTTATCGCAGTAATGATGCTGAATGATGACTCCACACAGAGTCCTCAGACCGTGCTCCATCTACAACTCTGCCTGCTCTAAACTCACCTAGACCCTGTCAATGTTCACATGAGCACAAGGTCAAAGAAAGCATGTAGAGGTTTCACATGCACAAGCAGGGCAATTATTTGCTATCAATGCGAAAGAAATGACCTAGCCACATTTCAAGTATCTGCTGTATGCAGGTGTGGGCGTACGGTATGGCTGGAAGGTTCCTCGTCAGTTAGGCCAGAGCTTGTGGCTTAGCTGACGTGGAAATGTTTTGAATCAGAGATAAAACACTCGTCTAATCAAGTGATCACTCGTCTAATCAAGTGATCACTAGTCTAATCAAGTGATCACTAGTCTAATCAAGTGATCACTAGTCCAATCAAGTGATCACTAGTCTAATCATGTGATCAAGTGAAAAAAAGGACATGGGAAGAGTAAGGGTTCTTTTTCAAACCAGAGATGCTATTTAATCGAGAAGTGTGTTTTTCAGTTAGCTACGTGCTTGACCACTAGTCCCCCAACATAGCCTGTCTTCTGGTGTCCCCCAACATAGCCTGTCTTCTGGTGTCCCCCAACATAGCCTGTCTTCTGGTGTCCCCCAACATAGCCTGTCTTCTGGTGTCCCCCAACATAGCCTGTCTTCTTGTGTCCCCCAACAAAGCCTGTCTTCTGGTGTCCCCCAACATAGCCTGTCGTCTGGTGTGTCCCCAAACATAGCCTGTCTTCTGGTGTCCCCCAACATA
>JACXGK010011683.1:0-15702 GCA_016801125.1 Novumbra hubbsi
AACAATAAACCACACCGGGTGTGGCTGTAAAACTAACCTAAGTAGGCTCCCCAATCAGAGTCAACTGAATGCAGCTGCTCTGACTGGGGAGCCCACAATGGCATGGAGATGGCTAGAGGCCTCTCCATGTGCCATGCCCTGAATGGGAGCCCCAAAGCATAGAGATGGCTAGGGGCCCGCATCCAGGACATGACACTATTGCAAAAAGTTATCATATTCTGAATGTAGAACTGGTAAAGCATCTATAAAATCTATATTTTACCGTAGGATGGCTACATAAAAAAAAAAAATGTTGACTGGGTCTTCGATAAAGTCGTTCTTCATTTTTTTCACGTTACTGTAGCTACTGTACCTCTACGGAATTGAGCACATTGAGCTCAAATGTATTGAACGTAAGGAAATAAATCTTAACTGAAATATTTATTTAACCCCCCCCAAAAAAGGAAAGTTAACAACGAATATTTTAGCGTATGCAAATATAACATTCAATCGTATGAAAAAATGCACTCACACGTGGTAAAAGTGTATGCTTAACTCAATAAATGAATTTTCATGTTTAACCTAAGCATATTTAAGTTAGCATACAAGTTAGCATACAAGTATAAACAGAAAGTTCACTGACGGTTCATATCAACAAAACTGTGTGTAGTTTGTAAATTCTAAATATGCTTTCATCAGATTTGATCCAACAACAATACTATAATGCTGTCCCATTCCTATTCATAGCATGTTGAGACCTTGCAGCCTCTTGCACTCAATCACTTACCAGGAGACGTCAATTAAGTCTGTATGGGTTCAGGGTTTATGGTTTAGAGGGGAAATTGTTGTTTATAATGTTGCTGCATATATTGGATGGGAGTGACTACTCTGTAGTTAGGTTTACAGTTCACAAGATGCCATAATACGTGTTTATTGCTTTATTTTAGTGATTCTACCACACGTAAAAAAATAAGATTTTTATCGATTCCCAGCCCTAATGTT
Organism: Novumbra hubbsi; assembly: GCA_016801125.1. Classification (NCBI taxonomy): domain Eukaryota; kingdom Metazoa; phylum Chordata; class Actinopteri; order Esociformes; family Umbridae; genus Novumbra; species Novumbra hubbsi. The sequence goes on from JACXGK010011683.1 coordinate 982, forward strand.
TAGTATTCAGCAGTTGTCTAAGAGGCTTATGACAGAGGCACACACATGCACATTAACCCAAACACACAGTTACCTACACACAAAAAGACACAAACACACGCACAAAAGCAATTTAGATACATAAAACGATTCCAGAACAAAAAAAACACATTCATGTTTTAATCGGTTTTAACACACCACTAAAGTGCTCTAGCTACCTGGGCAGTGTTAACACATACCGCTCTTGTACCCAACGTTGTTGAGGTGTACTAAAAATGTAAGACAGAATGACTTCTGTCTTCTGGCGGCAGTAGAACTAACAATTGGCCTGTGGTGTGGAGCCTGTGATTTCTCCAACACAGCCCGTCACACACCCACAGCGGCAAGGGCAAAAAACACTGGGACACACAATCCACTGGACACGAGTCACAGTGACAAACAAGGCCACCTTTCTCTTGACTCTGACTCAGTGCAGTCTGGAACATTTACCGTTCACAATGTACTTGGCTGGTCTTTTGTTTGCATGGAAGACCCAAGTCCAGTTGCAGTACAAACCATTGAACTTTAATTTTTTAGCTATTCAAACACATTCCAAAAGATACAGTTTGATGACACAGAGGAGGTTATTGCTGGTATTGAAAGAGTCTGTGAAATTTCAACCTACCAATGTGTCCCCTTTTAGTGACTCCTATAACCTACCAATGGGTCCCATTTTAGTGACTCCTATAACCTACCAATGTGTCCCCTTTTAAAGACTCCTATAGCCTACCAATGTGTCCCCTTTTAGTGACTCCTATAACCTACCAATGTGTCCCCTTTTAGTGACTCCTATAACCTACCAATGTGTCCCCTTTTAGTGACTCCTATAACCTACCAATATGTCCCCTTTTAGTGACTCGTATAACCTACCAATGTGTCCATTTTAGTGACACCTATAACCTATCAATGTGACCCCTTTTAGTGACTCCTATAACCTACCAATGTGTCCCTTTTAGTGATTTAGTGACTCACATTACCTGCTGTCTTGGGCAAAAGCCGGGATTGGAAGGTACATCCAGGTTTGATTAGGACCTCACATCTTTCCCCATCTCAGTTTTCCAAATAATGTAGATCCTCACGGCCATCATTGTCCTTGCTCCTTTCAAGCAATGGAGGGCACTGTTGTCCTCAGGAAGCACGGACTTGAATGTGCTACACTAGCATAAACAGCTTTTCAAAGACTAGCCTTGTGGAATGGATGTTTCGCTTGAAACTAGAAAAACAGCTAGACTACTCAAAACTTGATCCATTTAAGATCACTCCATTTAGAAATGATTTACGGCCCTTCTATAACCACCACTCTGACAAGGTTAACTCACATCAATCATGTCGGAAAGGGGCCTCCTTTCTGGGGTTTTAATGCTTAAAGCTTTCTCCTCCACGCTCTGAACAAATGACGGCACTGTCAGACGCTGAGCTACAGTTTCCCGTCAAGCATAAATACTATCTATGCCTGGACAACATCCAAGAACATTATGAATCTGAGCAGAAGGAAAAGGAGGTGAAGAAGTGATAGAGGTGCATTATGTCTGCTTGAACGTTTGGATTTCTATGCAACAACAATGTTCGTTCAGAAAAAAAGAGGCTATGGTGGGGTGTGGCTAGAAGCAATGACTGACATGTCAGGAGGTGGGCCTACAGGGTTCCTCCGCCCACAGGCCAACCCATCTAGGCTTTTTCGGTACAACGCCTTTAAAGTGAACAGAATGGTATGGGAATAGGATAGATCAGGGAGGGATAGATCAGGGGAGGGCATACCTTTTGGCTCGGGAGCCACATCAGGATTTTGACATTATTAGAAGGCCACATTTGTTTTTTGTAATTTGTTAATCATGAATGATTTGCAGGCCAGAAAAGACCAAAAGTTAGAACATGTATACAGTAGATCCTTTATAATATGTAAGTAATTAACATTTTGACTATATGACCTTCCGCGGGCCGGATGGAGCTGCCTCGCCGGATGGAGCTGCCCCGCCGGATGGAGCTGCCCCGCCGGATGGAGCTGCCCCGCCGGATGGAGCTGCCCCGCGGGCCGGATGGAGCTGCCTCGCCGGATGGAGCTGCCTCGCAGGCCGTATTGGGCCCTCGGGTCGTAGATTGGTGCCACACCATGGTCCCAGAGAAACCCCACATTATTAAACTGTAACCTGGACCATCCCACCATGAGGAAATCCCTTCCTGTTTCACTGTCTGACAATATCCACTCTGAAAGTGTTCCCACAACAAAGTGTTCCCACTCGTCCTAAAAGTGGGCACTCTGTTAAATCCCAGCCATTACATCCCTTTAGACAAACGATGACAGACACCTCCTATGTCCAAAATGCCCCACCCAACCCTTTAAAGTGTACTAAACTGACAAAGAGAGGCCTGTGAAAGGGAATAGGGGTTCCAATTGGGACTCATCCTGGGTGGTTTAGAGTACCTGCATGGCTATCAGCGTGGCTGTCATCCGTGTCTGTCTCGCCATGAAAACGAGACACGGCTGACTGAAGCCACTTTGGTGAGAACAAAACAATGGCGCTTTAATGGAAGTCTTTTAACGCACTACCGCCTCTTAATCATCACACGTCTTTCACTGGCTTTATTAGTGCCGACATTTACTCTTTATTAGCCTTGATATTGTGTGCTTACTTTGGCTATCTTCGACGGGAATCGAAAATAAATAGTCAGTCCTAATCTGTCCTTGACGATGAATACCGTGAGACACGGTGTGGTGTTTCATTGTCAATATTGGAGATGATTGGATTTGGGGCTTGTGCATACACAGTACAAATCTGGTTTGAATGCTCCTACGCCGGCCTCAGGACTCATGACAGAAACAGGCCGAGCCCATTGTTCTACTGTTAAAATATGTACAGTACAATCAGCATGTACAGTGGCAGGATTTACACATCTTTAAATCACACCAATCCTACCCCATACGGTGTGACAACTCAAAGCCCCAGTCACCCTCCCGAGCTGCTGGTGAAAATCAAACTGGCACCTGGCTCAGCGTGGAGGACCGTCTCAGAGTCAGTCAGGAGGATGGTACTTCATTAAATGCTTTTGACATTGCAAGATGATTGATTGCAAGTGCTTGTGCCGATACTTGCTTTCCATACAAATGCTAGGAAACGTTAATACAATATCATACTACCCTTGCGCGTGTGCTCATATGTTTTTTTCCGGACATAAATTTTTCACTCCGGGATGATGTCATCTTCCGAAAAGAGCGTAGCATTAAGACGATAATGACTGCCGCCGAAGGAAGGAGGAGGCAGGGAGCCTGTGCTGCCGATAAGCGCGGCCGGAGCCACAACAAAACCTCCTGTCGTACATCCCATCTCCTCCCCACCAAGCCTGCCGTCTTCCAACGCTCCCACACGATGCATCTCCTCTGCTCCTTGTGCTGCATGAGTCCACATGGACCACGACGGATCGGATTCCTGTCCTACCGGGGCGGGGTGAGCGAACGTATATGACCGCGTCACGGTCCGGGGGGGGGGTGATTTACAGGGCGTGTAGGTTTGGGCTGCCGGTAATTTCGAGCTGGCACGGCATGTTGTGGATGGCACGAAGAATGACAAAGGGGATTGTTTGATCTCTGGCGTAATGTGGTGTTATGAGTGGGGAAGATACTTATTACTCCGCAAGGGGGAATTCACATTTCCATCAGGTGGCATGGAGGCCACAGTTAGTTAAGTAGGTAGTTTCACTGATGCTGAAGTTATTTTCTTATTACAGAGAAAGCCCTGCAGTTGTCTTAAATGATAGCCCTTCTTATTGATTTACTGGGTTTGCTCCCGTTCCCCTTCTAAAGGTGACTCTGTGGAATGTTTGTTTAGGCTGAGGATCTTCAGGATGGGAGTTTTACCTGGGATAAGGAAAACAAAATAAAATAGCCAGATTCGCCTACACCCAATTATGGTAGGAATCATCAGACAGTCACTGAGTCATGTTCCCAATGCTCCTCACGGTTTAGTTCCCATCCTATATGGAGAGTTAGGCAGAGAATTGTTGTTGAAGATACTGTGGGATGCATTGTTCTTGTTGTCGGGATCAGGGTTCATTCCTGTTCTCCCGCATGCCACAAGACCCAACTAAGGGTTTCATTATAATACGTTGTTTACAAGACATATGTAACACTTAACAATCCAAACTATTTTATTAGGTCAACTTGCAGATATTGAAAGCTTGAGACATCACCTACCAAGGTAGCGCCCACCACATTTTTGATCAGGCCCCCCCAGGCCCCCCACACTTACTGCTTCCCTTGGTTGACGCCCACAATATTGCGTAGTATGTGTCGAACTAAGCCTCCTGAGCTGAAGCCATTGCATTCCAATGAGAAATAAAGCTAACCCTGAGCCAGCAAGCCTTCTAGAATGGTTAACTCCATGCCGTCTAGAATGGTTAACTCCATGCCGTCTAGAATGGTTAACTTCAAGCTTTCTAGAATGTGTAACTCCAAGCCTTCGATAATGGTTTACTCCAAGTCTTCTAGAATGGTTTACTCCAAACCTTCTGGAATGGTTTACTCCAAGTCTTCTCAAATGGTTACCTTCAAGCTTTCTAGAATGATTACCTCCAAGCCTTCTAAAATGGTTAACTCCAAGTCTTCGAGAATTGTTAACTCCAAGCCTTCTAAATTGGTTATTTCGGGTATACTACAAGGCCTAGCAAGATGATGGTCTCTCATTGCATTGACAAGCTATACCTCCCATTGGTGTCAGTAACAGTTTTGCTGTGTATGCTATCCAAAGGGGTAACTTGGGAAAAGGCAGTACGTTAAAGTTATAAAACGTTTAAACAGTAGCATTAAGGTATTGTATGCTCGTAATGTTCGTATGTTTTTTTCATGGCAACAGGCATAAAGGTGTTGAATTAGTTAAACTAATTGAGCATTAAGTATGTTTTCAGATTGTTCATGGCTAGTCATCTGGACAGGATAAACACAACAAATTTGCTCACAGGGTCCAACCGAGGTTTGGCTTCTACATTTAACCGAACCCCATAGCTATGGATAAAGGATGACGGTGGGAGAGAGGTAAATCATTCAGGTTGATCGTCCAAAATTTTCTGAATGAGGTTACCCAAATCAAACAACTTCTTATCCTTCTTCTTCGTCTTAAAAATCATAAATGTTTTAAAAAAAAATGTTTACTATTGTAGCTATATTTCTTCATTGCAAACAGCGTTTTCATTGTTCAACCAACTCACTGTGCGTAATTGAAAAACTGTAGAACAGTGGGTGCATTTGGCTATGTGCTTAATTGTGATATAACATACTTCTGAAGAGGAGTGTTGTCTTGGAACTAACCAATTATTTGACTGGTAAAAAATTGTAGCATTCATACCTGCCTTTTGTTGTGGCTTTGTTGTTGGTTCCTCTGACTTTTTACAGGCCAAGCTTGGCTCAGAGAAGCAGTTGCTGTGAAATTAGAAATGCATTATGGGAATATTTGTTTTGTGTTTTGTGTAGATATGGTCTGAGCATTGATTCTTTTCATCCTGTTTTCCTGTAAAACCTTGAGTGCTCATTTCCTGGACACATGATGCGGTATCAAGTGATTTATTCATGCATTCCTTGTTACGGCACTGGCCAAATGTGGAATCCGGGATCTAAATCTAGAGGGTTGAGAAGGACTTAAGAACTGAAGGTGATGAGTTTGCTTTTGCCAAGAAATGCAAGAAATGTGTCTTTGATATAACACCTCATTGACCTGAGGGGACTTCTGTGTTCATGCATTTCCTAGGTTGTTTCAACACTTTGCGATAAGTTAAATAAGTGAAAATACACAAAAATCTGACAAATACCAGTGGGAGAGAAATCCTTTCTGGTATACTGTAAGTGCTTCTCTTTAAACCGCTGGGGAGCAGAACAAAGGCCCACACATAAAAAAATGTTCAAGTAAACCATAAAGTTGAAGAGGCAGCAACCTTGCAGACAGATCTGGGGATTGGAGCCTAACAAAGCAGACAGATCTGGGGATTGGAGCCTAAAATAGCAGGCAAATGTTCCCACATCTGGTTTTCTGGGGAAGTTAAATAGGTCGACGATACGGTATCTCTGAAAACCTCATGCTTCCGGTTTCTATGAATGACACTAAGTGTTAGGGGATCGAAAACTTCTTCAGAAGTTAAAGTACAGAAGCACTGTGTGCGTTTCGGGGGGGTTATTGCCTAAAAAGAAAATACGTGTCACTGCCTTTGTTGTTACAAGTCATCCATGACAAAAGAAATAAACCTGTTTAGACTGCAGACCAGAAAGAAAGTAGAAGCATGTTTGTCATGGATTTTCCTGCAGTCTGAGCCACTACAGGGGTCTCCTCCGCTGTGTCAAACCAGATACAGACGGAGAGCTTTGTGCATGTGTGCATATGTGTGTGTGTGTGTGTGTATACATGTGTGTGTGTGTGTGTATATGTGTGTGTATGCCTGTGTGAGATTGTGTGAGTCACTCTGAGGCTTGGCAGGTCTCCATGCTGGTCCTGAGGGAGGAATAGAAGGAGAGACAGTCGCTGAGAGGAAAGGGCAACCAGAGAGACAATCGTATTATAAACAGGGATTTAACAATCCTGCCTGCAGTAACCATAGCAGAGACACATACACACCATCGAGCATTACCTGGGAATTGCATTACGGTAGTCTACTTCCATGCATTTTTGCCCTAAACTTCTTGTAACAGAAGCCTGTTCGGGGTGGGGGGGAAATGTTTTTGCATCGGCTCACTGCGCAAAAAGGACTCTTTCCGTGCTCCATTTAACTAGAGGAAAGCACAGGAAAAATAGCCATGGCAAGGATATAAAAACGAATTTCAAGTCGATTGGTCCAGGGCACGGAAAGCACAATGCAGAGAATTTTCCTAAACAATATAATTTTTTCCCGTCGCACGGCACACACCACAGCCTCGCCGAGGCCCCGGGAAAGAATCTTCCGCAGCAACGTCAGTAAAAACGTACCTGTGGAGTACGACCGCTCAGCCAATTGGTTCAATTGATTTGGCTCATTGTAGCTGACTTCCCCGGACCCTCCAGGGCAGATCGATGAATTAGGAGGCACCGTGTAAACAACCGGGTTGTAGGGAGGGAAAACACATTTACAAAGATTAAACATCACTTATCAGGACATTACCCGTATGGATGTCAAGATGCTCATCAGCCAAGCCACCGTTTTCCAATGAAAAGGATTGTGGGTGAGGTGAGGACGGGTGCCTGTTGGGGTGTGTGAGGTGAGGACGGGCGCCTGTTGGGGTGTGTGAGGTGAGGACGGGCGCCTGTTGGGGTGTGTGAGGTGAGGACGGGCACCTGTTGGGGTGTGTGAGGTGAGGACGGGCGCCTGTTGGGGTGTGTGAGGTGAGGACGGGTGCCTGTTTTGCTGCGTGTCTAGTCCCTTTGTCCATGTAAAGGCAACAGCTGTGGAGATTTCCCACATGAGAGGGTGATGTTGCTCCATATGTCACATAAAACCGACAGAGGACATTACGAGAGAAGTTAGTAAATTGCTCCATGGTTTACTGGACCTGAAATCAATAGCCTTAAGGGGATCCTCGATTAATCTGTAGCTGATTGGGCAATTATTTTAATGTTAATCTGGGTTGAGATTGCTATGGATTTTGGACACAGCCTCAGAGAAACAGTCAAGAGGTCAGAGAATGCCTAAGTAGGCTAAAGCACGCTAATGCTTCATAATCATTCCTCAGAGGCTTTGGAGATTTTAATCAGATTGACGAAAAAGGCAACATAACAAGTCCCTCTTTCCAGGAGGCACACACACACACACATACACGTGCACGAGGACATCCATGCGGGCATGCACACACTGCCATATCAAAAGGGTGTGCCCGTGCCAACCGGATGTGGCCGGTGCCAACAGGATCTGTTTCATTAAGCTGCACCCGAGAGTGTGTGGGTGTGTGTGTGTGAATGTGTGTGGGTGTTTGTTAGCGTGCAGGTGTTGGTGTGTGCAGGCCACATCTTAGGTGTGTTTAGGGTGGGGTGGGCGTGGGTGAAGATGCCTTGGCACACAGCCAGCCGGGGTCTAAGTCTTACAAGAACAGAGGCCTGTGGATGTGGCATTGTTCCAGGAGCAGATACCGGCTTGAGCTTGGCAAATCCCCACAGGGCCGGGCTGAAACCTCAGCCATGTAAGAGAGAGCAGGGGCTGAGAGCAGCGCCACAATAGACGACATTGGCTTGTGCGTTTTAGGCAGCGCCGCTCAGGGGGAGTCTATTATATGGCTGTCACACGGCGTTAGGCAACGCACCAAACACTTTCATGTGTGGATTAACGCTCGCCCATCGCCAGATAATAGACATGTGCCTCCGTTAATCCCTTCCCCCTATTGATTCTTTCAACCTTTTAATAACTTCTTGCAAGCAAGGCACATTTTTAATAAGAGCAAGAATGCTGACGTCTAAGAAGCCGGGCACAAAGGGTTCGATCTGTTTCACAAAGATAAGCGACTTATTGTGTTTTTCCCACATATTGATACGAGATATGATTTTATAAGTCTTCGATTTCGGACAAGTTGGACATAGGCCTATGCTCCATTGCTAATATCCCGCTATTAGACTACAAAGGAACTATCTTCTTGCAATTAAGGCATTTCTAAACAGCCCAGGCATTTGTTATTTAGAATGACGTTCATGGTATTGTCTGAATAAACAGTGCGTAAACTGTAGGCCTGTGAACTCTACTAGAAGTCCTTTGGGGAGAACAGAATACTATTGCAGCTCCTAATACAGTATAACCCAAATATTACCATTAAAGGAGATGGCTACACCTCCGTGTTGCTTTACTTGGGCTTTCTGTTCTGAAGGGAAGTGGAAGGTGGGAGGAACTGTGGGCTTACATTAGGATCTCTGCATCTGAGATATGCATGACATAAGCTTTATCAAGGATTGCACTGCTCTTTAATGAAATACCTCACTGCTTTTCAATACATCACTGCGGGGTACACCAAGATGTTTTCTTTAAAGGTCATGTCGGCATTATACAGACAAAGCAAATACTAAGATTGTATTATGACAAATATGGAGAGCAGTGGCCAGTCAGACAGAACAGGAGGTACTAAGAAAACGCAGGAAGGAAGTAGGATGTATGATGAATATGTCAAGATAAAGAGAAATATTAAAGCTGTAGCTTTGACTATAAGCTTTGTACTAAAGACTGGGGATTCACACTTTTAATGTGAAGATTCAAGTGTTTAATGTCTAATGTTTACGATGCCTTCAGAAAAAATAAAGAACCAACCTTTTCTACATCAATCAGCACATAATACCATAAACATTTCTCATCTACAGAAGAATTTAGACTCTTTATTCAGTTCTTTGTAGAAGTAGCATTAGCAGCAATCACACCTTCTTGGGTATGCCTCAACCAATCTTCAGAACTCCCCAAGAGGTTCATTAGGGTTTAAGTCCAGGCTTTGGCTGGGCCACTCAAGGACATTCATGAAATTGACTTGAAGCCACACCAGCAATGGCTTGGCTTTCCGCTTAAGGACCTCTCTGTATGTTGCCCCATTCATCCTTTTCTTGTTGTCGCCCAGTACCGAACGCTGAGAAGCATCACCACAGCATGATGTTCCCACTACCATGCTTCACCGGAGGTGATGAGCGATATCTTGTTTTCACAAAATATAATATTGGATAGTCAGGCCAAATAGTTGGATTTTGGTCTCATCATACAAGATATATGTTTTTCCTCAAGCTTTGTGAATTGTGGGGCCCTTTTAAAATAATTTCCAGTCAATTGATTAAAGGAGATTAAAGAACACAAGAACACAAGAACACAAGATGCCTCTGAACTTACTTGGAAGTGTTGTGGAAAAAGGTAAATACTTGCGCTATTTCAATTAGATGAGACCTGCACATGAATGGATTAATGTATAAGTATGTATTTGTGCGTGTGTGTAAGTATGTGTGTTGCCACCAATTGCCAAATTAATCAAATGTAAATCGTTCACTGCACATTTGAAATAGAGACTCTTTTTGAAACCATTCAGGTGACATCAAAATGAGGGAATACCAAACAAATTCCAGGCATTACCTATCCTTCAAATGTGTCTCTATTGGCATGTTTATCAGCCACACATATGAGTTTGACCCATAGAATCCTAGAATCTTGAACACATATATGTATCTGAGTGTCCACAGTCATGAAACACTGATGAGCAAACAGGTAACGTAAATATGAATTATAAGTTATGCTGGCTGGGCTCTTCACTCCGTTGGCAGACTAAGGAGTTATTTATATGGTAAAATACTGTAAAATACTGACTACAGTGAAGTGAAGGGAAATTATTTAAATTATTTATACAAAATTCATTGTGGCAGAGTGAAAAAGGCCTTTTATCAGGAGGTTTTACAAGCGGTCAAAGATTTAACTAGCAGTGGTAAGATCTTCTGCCATGTCCTCTAACATTTTGGGTGGGGTTCTATGAAAAATGTAATGCAATTCCCTAAAAACAAGTGTTTCTCATTAGACAAGTAAAGTTACTGTAGCACTTGTTCTTTTCAGTCAGATCAAATGATTAATCCAATCTGTTTCCTGTGTATTCAACATGATGGTGCTTTGTGTTCACATATTGTATAAATATTGATTTATATACACATATACAGCTCTGGTAAAGATAATGAGACCGCTCCACCTTTCTCCTTCCTTCCCCAAACAGTTGAAAAGGAAAATGTGGAGTGAGGAACAGATGGGTTCAATTTAGGAGATTTATATACCATACTCGTAAGTACACTGTATGAAGTATAACATTTGCCAATACCCTAGTTGCACTGTTTTAGGATTCAATATAGGTGCGTTTACTATGATTTGTTTGTGCTATTCTATTTGAACATAGTTTATGTTGTGCCTCTGAAGTATAATTTCATTGCAATTAGCAGTATACACGTTTTCCTTGTCCCACGGGCTCATGGTGTACAGGCCATGCCAGAGGAGGGATTGGCACTCGGTGGCCTAAAACAGACAGGCCCAACATCAAAGCACCAACACATCTTGTTGAACGTACAAAGGCCGCACACCCGGTGTTACTTCTCAATCATTACTATTTAGTGTTGTGCTGTTACATTAAACCTCAATATTAAGCTTAACAGTTCTGTCTCTAAAGTATCATCGGCACTGAAGAGATTGACATTGTCTTTCTCAAGGTCACTGCCACAATCTTGACAATGCCGGCCTGTTTCTGTTCACCATTAGATGGCCTTTTAAACCGATTAACCAAAATTATTCTAGAAAAATTGGCCTTTTGTTGCTCATAGTATCGCATCTGAACCGTTTATTTTGGGATGCTAAAAAGTGCAAAGTGATTGGAGAACCAAGCCGGTGCACAGTGGTTATCCTGAGTAAGTCATCTTTATAGGGTTCACCATATTACCTATTAAAAACATGTCAACACGTTTTCAAACAGAAATTGCAACATGGAAGTGTCTAAGATTTCTGTAAAACATGCTTTTGACACAAAATCATTCCCATTTCAGCAACATATTCGGGCCTAAGGGAGCATCAGTGAAGGAAAATCACAGCCAATCACAACGCTATCGGGTAAATTATCCTCAGGATAACATCAATTCGCAATGTGTCCTTACATCAGACCCCACCCTTGCTTATCTTTTTCTAATCCTTGAACATTTGCTGTTTGTAGATTGGACTGAATATCCGAATGCATATACAATGTACCATGACTGCAGTTTGTCTTTTCCAATCTCGTTCCCAAGGCAACCGCATGATCCAGTCAAAACGTAATCGAACCATAAGGCCTCAACTTCATATTATATCTCGACTCCCCTAATTGGTCACAAAGCAAGATGAGAATGTAGCAGGGCAGGGTTAATAGCCTGGGATCCCCGGTTGCCTAAAGGTCCGGCACGGGTGTGTATCTCTCATCCTGACGTTAGGTTATGTATTTATTCAGGACCACGGCGGGGGGGCGGGTCGGGCCAACGGGGGAAGAATGTAATCCCTGACACACACGCACACTTCAACTCACTAGCCCGTCCCCATTGGCCGGTCCTTCTGAGGTTTGCTTTGGGGAAATGGGATGATGTCACCCACCTCAGCCTGCCTCCGGCCTGGGTTCCTTTGGCCGGGAGGCCCGGGGACGGAAGCCCGTTAAGCCCCAGGCCCAGTTGGCCGAGCGGTAGAGTCAACACCTACCCGTGGTCCTCCGCTGTCTGGGCCCGATCCGGCCTGCCGGGCCGCTGCCTCCTGTCCATGTTCGGTCCCCATCCTAGCCGGGGCGTTGTCAGCCCGGAAGTCCCCGTCCTATGAAACTGCATGCGTGAGTTGGGTCGGGTGGGGCGTTTGGATCAGACTGGGAAGTGTGCGTGTGTGTGGGTGTTTGCTTTGGTAGGATTTGTTGCAGTTGTCGTAGGACACTACAAAGAAGGCACTGCAAATTGAAAAGAAATTTGGGTCTTGTGATGAATGGCGAGTGAGGTCCAGATATAGTCCACAATAGAGTATACATGATAAGTATGTTCTGAGGCACAATTCAATTTAGTGTTTTGTTTACAGTTCAACCAAACACACACTGTAGAAAACCACCATCTGAACCTTCATGTTTTCTTGGAATCCCACTAGCCATTTATTTAACGTAACAATCTGCAATACGTCACGCATTCTTGTTTTAATTGTAACTACCGTAGTAGAACTTCATACAATGGTTGTCTGGTGTCGGTTGCCCGTTTATTCCTCAGCATGTAATATAACTATTTCTTAACTTTCACATACTCTTCTTAAAACCACCACAATATATTTTGGTCAAAAGCTCTTTTCTAAAGATGTAGAAACTGGAAGTAAATTTAAGTGAGGGGGAGAGAGGCTTGTCAACTCAAATTCATAGCATGTGATGTTCCAACTGGGAGTACTGTCAGCTAAATCAGAAAGGACAAAATGCATCCATCCAAAATGTTCATTTTTTTTGCAACCTCCAGGAAAATACAGTGAAGGCACGAAACACTTCTGTGTCAGAATTTTTTAAAGCCCATACAGCCAATCCATCCTAAAACTAAGAGAAAAGCTTCAAAAGATGAGCCAATAATGTGTGAATTTATTCTTAAAGAACACCATTTCAGACAGAAAAATCCACATTCAATGTTAAGGCATTAGGTTCTCCTTCTCTGGTGTCACTCGTTGGTATCTATTTGTGTTTACGATACTACAAACAAAAACATCCCTGTAATATTATGAATATTACACAGAACCAAACATGTTGAGGAGGGAATGGCTGGATTTGCACCTGCATCCTAGTATGACCATTAGTATGTCAGACTGGGTGATTAACCTATTGAAATCATACACAGTAACCACTCGGGTTTCCTTGCTGAACTGGCAATGCTATTGTCTTCTCTATGAGAATCACTGTTTCCTCTTGGTAAGGTTGACATTTCACAGGTTTTTCCTTATTGGCCAAGGTTTAATAAAGATGCAATGCGGCACTAACACTAATTGATCAAATAATTGTACTGTCATTACACTCCTGGTAATTAACAATCACTCTACTTGATTTTCCTTCAAACTGCATGCATATCCTTAAAACAATGAATCTGATTCTGCGTAAGTTACTTAAACAAGATGGCTCTGGAACCAACTTATCCAAGACCAACCAGTTTCCAGACAAAAGACCTTGAAGCTTCTCAAAATGCACAGTTTACTTTTGTTTGCGCTATTCCAGGCAGAGGTGCTATTGTTCATGACAGAACCGATATATAACTGTTTTCACTGTAAGACATCAACATTATCAAAAGCCTCTCACCTATGACTAAAAGTCAACAGTGCGTCAATGTATCTCACTGAACACACTGTAGCACACTGTAACACACGTTTTATGACGAATGTCATATCGTCACTAAGTGGAGTACGTCCAGAACCTCCACAGGGCCCTAAGGAAGAGAAATGTGTTGTATTATTAAAGCTGAAAAAAGAACTACTTATGTTTGATCTTGTCTTCCTCACTTCCTTTGTACTTCATCTAGTTTTCTTAGTTGGGAAAACAACCAGGTTCCCAGTGAGGCCATAGAAGCGATACTTAAAATTCCTTATACCGTGCACTCCGTTTGACCGCGTTCCATAGGGTTTATTCAAAGGCAGTGCACTGTATAGGGAACGATGCTATTGGGTTCTCACTTAATTTCATGGCCACTTTTTGGTTTCCAGAACACAGGTTCTAACGAAGACAAATCCCAGGCTGTGCGGTTCCTGTTTCAAGTTCAGAGATCACGGTTCATGTTTCCTCTACACCGCATAAACCACGTTTAGGGGAGTTTCTGTCTGAAATCGGGTCTACTTCTCTGCCATCATCACAGCTGAGGAACTAAAATAGTAGCCCATTGGTTTTCTTTCCAATACGCTGAGCGTTGGATGCAAAGGGTATATAGGACACCAGGTGGGAGTGGTTTGCGTTGCTGGGACTACTTGATCCCAGGTCTGCGCATGGAGGCTGGGACAATACACTTGATCCCAGGTCTGCGCGAGGAGGCTGGGACTATACACTTGATCCCAGGTCTGCGCGAGGAGGCTGGGACTATACACTTGATCCCAGGTCTGCGCGAGGAGGCTGGGACTATACACTTGATCCCAGGTCTGCGTGAGGAGGCTGGGACTATACACTTGATCCCAGGTCTGCGTGAGGAGGCTGGGACTATACACTTGATCCCAGGTCTGCGCGAGGAGGCTAGGACTACTCACTTGATTCCAGGTCTCCGCGTGGAG